>JAQFXM010004433.1:0-17178 GCA_034693345.1 Entomobrya multifasciata | reverse complement strand
TATTATATTGAAATGTAATTTGTGAAATAAATGTAATAATGAAGCAAAGGACCCAATGAGTTTTGTGTGGATGGACACACCATTCATTACTGGATATCGTGCATTTTTATATTTGTTGTCTTTGAGTTTGTCAAGAAAAATTAGTTTTCTTCTTCATGAATTTTGAAAAATGCGGTAATTACTTTTCTCAATGTACTTTAATAAATGAACGTTAATTTAGATAGAAAAAAGAAGTAGTACCTTCGTCTCCCCCTTAAGTGGCCATGGAAGAAGATATGTATTGGATGCCGTGTCGTGGCATGCGAATTGAAAGCATGTTTTGGTGAAGCTCCAATTTATGTCTGAGGCAAATTTTATCGTTTAGAACACTAACGTTACAATTTTGTATTAATCAATGTTTCTTCCAAATACAGTAATCCCCTCATACCGACGGCTTTTACGATCCACAAAAAATTTGAAAGGATTCCTTACCAACTTCAAAGACACGTTTACTTGAACAATTATCTTTTCGCAAATGGCTACAATAAGAAACGAGATTTGGACTTGTGAAATGGAAATTACTAATCATCAGCTGATTTACGTTCCTAAAACAGTTATGTTGAGAATGAGCTATGGAATTTATATTAAATTTCAACGTTTTGAAATCAACATTGCAGACACGAAACAAGACAGTTAACGGCTGTTTCTTTACAAATTGTAAGTGGTCGACAATAATGCTACAATTTGAAAAAAGTAGAGTTTATATCAATATCTATTCCCTTTTAAACATCTTTGTAAAACATTTATTTTTAATTCTGTCAGCATCAGGAATATTACGTAATAATATTCTGGCTTATCTGAAAATTAAAATAATATTACCAAGTTCACAAATTTTTGTTGACTTATAGCTGATGTTTTGAGTATTAGCGTGTTAATGTGTTATTGGTATATAGTTTTTCAGAAAAAGTGGAATAGTTTTCTAATGTAGTACTACACCACAGCGGTTAAGAAAATGAAAGCGTAATTTTAACGTAAAATTCATACTGATGCGCATGCGTGCAATTGAACTCTAACAAGTATATTATGTTAGATTGAGTAGGTAGTTATATCATTCTTAGTATTGCAAAGAAATCGGCACCAGATTATGAATCATAGTTGTACTATAACGCCAAGTGGCATTTCTTGCACATGAGCTGTGTTTTTAAACAATATGTTTTTCCTTGAATTAGTTTTAACTATGTTGGTACACTACTTACTAGTTACAAAATGTCCTGGCATATAAACTCTTTCGAATTTAATGATAGCTTTTAAATTGTTAAAATGAAAATTACTTTTCGTTTTAGCCCATGTTTTGTATTAAAGTATTACTTTTGTTATATTTAAAGATTATGTTGTTCACAGAGCTTGTTGTGTATGTTATTTCAATTGCTCATGTTTTTCAGATAAAAATGTTCCCAGTTTGAAGTCCCATCACAAAAGTTTTTTTAGACTTTATTACAAAATTTTACTTTTGCGTAACTCAAACATTTATGTGCAAATATTTATACAAATTTATGAATCGTTTGGAACTCGAATTGAAACTGTACTGCAGATTCAATATTATGCTACATCCATTACGCGGCCATTTTATTGTAACGAATTGAATGCAATTTTGCCAAAACGTTGCATAAATTGCTAAATATGTAACATGTAAATAAACTATTGGATAAAAATGGATATTTTAGATTAGCGCAGTTATGATAATATTTTTGTAAAATTATTCATCGTTTTTACTTGTTTAGATGAATTCACAGATTAAACGATTTTGGGTTTAGACGTAAAATCCATACATAAAAATAAAAACTTCATTTTATTGAAAAGTTAGATTTCTTTGAGCAACCTTTTAAATAAACTGAGTTGAAATGTATCCAATGTTAAGCAATAAATCAACTAAAAAGATATAAGAACAAAAGAGTTTGTGAAGCCAACTTAAACGTACTAAATATCTTGAATTTTTATAGCAAATTGCATCTATAGTACAAAGCATTCAACTGTGCGTTCCATCAACACCAACGTCAGAAGCACATTTTATACTTCACGACAAAGGGAATTAAGAAAATAACAGCAATACGCAAAGACTAATAAAAAAGTAATCTCAGTCTCGTTCAACCCAAATTTAATGTAGAAATCCATTACCTAAAACAACAATAATAACACTAAGCCAAAAACATCTTATGTAAATATGTACTTATAATACCAAATGCATTAAAAAGGTTACACATTACAAATACGCTTTAAAAGTAAACATAACAACGTAGCTGTAAGGATGATAATTCAACAATTAATTGCTACCAATATTTTTAATGCGAATGAAAAAACACTTTGGAGTGTGGTCTTTATTTATTATTTGATTTATCAATCATTCAGGATAACATTTTCATCAGCATGACTACATTCGAATTAGAACTTGGGGAAGAACATAAGGAACGTAAATTAATATGATTCTTGCCGTTGGCCACATACAAAATTAGAGCAAAATCAATTAAAGCATTTTAGGCTTTTGTTCTTATAAACAAAAGAACAAATTAAAATCATTAGCTGCTGATGCTTCGTTTTCAGCTTTCAAATTTGTTGTACAAAATCTCAACTATATATGTAAGCAATATAACATATTAACAACTATTTGTAATGCTACTTGTATTTCATGCATTGTATGTTGCATAATCAGCATTTTTATCAAATGAAAATACAATACTGGCGTCGGGACAAGTTACAGTACTTGTATGTGCGCTTCAATCTCATTTTCAATTTCATTGACACATATGGCCCCAACAGATGTTTTGCATAAAACTTACTATTAAAATGTCATTACCATAGTAACTGAGTAGTTTTATTGGTCATAAAATCAAAGTAGTTTGGAAACTTGACGTTAGGTTTATTTGAGCTAAAATTTTCAGTTTATCTTAAAATAGCAAAGCTTAATATTAAAATCCTAACATTGAAGATCCAGTATTTTTTTGTATAACCATGACTTAACATCACTTATTTCGATATCAATCTACTTTTCTAGATCTTATTGCCTTGCCCAACGTTTTCGGATTGCTTGGTTTCTCATAAAAAAGTTTTACGTCAAAGTTTTAAAAACTTACTCACGTCAATATTGTCGTGTGTTTAGTTTACAACTGAAAAAAAAACCAAATTGGTAATATGGAACGAATGCTTGCAACGAATTGTTCGATATAGTTAGCTCGTCATTTCAATATTTTTAGGGTCATCAAATCTTCCAAAGTTATCAAAATGATATATAAGATAAGACTGTCATTCATAAACTTATTTCAAAACAATTATAACGCGAACGAATTTGGATGAAAATGGTCTGTTATGATTGCAGTATTTAATTGCTAATAAAAATTTAAAATTGCTTTTGGGATGTAAACTTTTTCATGTTCATCATCTTTAGAAAATAAAAATTAGTTTTTTAAGTATGTTTCATCATTTGAACTATCAAAATTATAAACTCATATCGATTAAG
The DNA here is from genome assembly GCA_034693345.1 of Entomobrya multifasciata. NCBI lineage: Eukaryota > Metazoa > Arthropoda > Collembola > Entomobryomorpha > Entomobryidae > Entomobrya > Entomobrya multifasciata. Next base: position 13,688 of record JAQFXM010004433.1, on the reverse strand, counting down.
TTATCATTTCAAAAATAATTGATATATTTTATTGTTTACCTTCTTCCTATGTGTATTTATTATAAGGTATTGTCATAACTAACCATAATGTGTTACGTTAACTGATATTTGGACAGTGCTTAAAATATTATTTGAAATTAAGTTAACAACTGGTGTCGATACCAAAATTACACAGAAAAAGAAAGCGACTAATTGTATTACTTAATGGACACGTTTTCTCGGAACTTCGCGCCTGTTTATTATATTTTGATATCGCAAGTTACATTGTTTGACTTGGCACAAATTACGGGATACATTGTCAGTTCCGTCTACGTATTAGGACGTACTTTAGATATGTAGTTTTTAGAATTATGCATTATGTTTTAGAATTCAAACATATGTCGGGTTACCGGAACGAGTTTTTATTTTGAGTGAACATATTTTGACTGAATGTTTATTTGTTTAGAATAAAACACATTAATGATATTTTTATATATGTTGAAGCAATTACCCAAGTCCACGTACTCTTTCACAATTACGTACACTTAAGTAAAATGATTTCACAATTGTTTTACGTTGGTCAATTATGTATGGCTTTTAACCTTGCAAAGAAATTCATTTACGGAAAAGTAAATATTTATTAGGTCACGCTTTACGTTAGGTCTTTAAGTGGAATCAAATTTGCAAAACATTACAACTCGCAAAAATATAACAGTGTAAATGATACATAACGAATGAATGCTTCACTTTATATATGTAAAAGTAAAGAAGCAAAGCTCGTCCAAAATTTTCTAATATGTTTTTAAATTGCCATATTTTTTAAACCAAAACACTTGTACAATTGTATCTCGAAAAATATGAAATTGATACATTCCAAATCACAGGAATAAAAATAAAGATTCCGTATTAAATGATTTCATCTTTTAAATATCTTCAAATTATGTAACACAATGGCGTTTTTTTCTTTTTCAAACTTTAATCGTTAAAAAATCCGTTTTACTCTATAACATAAAAAATTGGCTTTGAAAATCTCTAGAATTATTGTTTTGTTAAAGGCTACAGTCTAAAAATAACCCACTGGGTTTTTCAAAAGTTAAATGTGTACGGACTACGGCTACAGCAACTCAGTCACCAAATCTGGTAAACGTGTAGAAGATATTCTAGCATTCTGGGTGTAATAAAATTTTATCTCATCTCGTAGAATTTTGTAATACTCAAGTTTTGTGTACACCAGTGCCCAACTAAAAGAAAAAAAAAGCTTATGTTTTTTAAGAGTAAATACGCGAATACTTATTTCCAGCAGCCAACAACTAGCCCCACCCAGACATCCTAGAACTAGCAATAATAAAATTCTTTTCATGTTTTCACTATTTCCATTTTTTACTATTAATGAATTTGTTTCTGCATAATTTAAAAGCTTAGTTAAATTTTTTCTGTTTTTAAGTAGCTGATTTAAGTTTGATCGAACATTAGAAAGATGTACTGCCAGAATTTTGTTCCACCAGTCTGAAATTCCAGAACTTTGAAATCCTCTAATTCTAACTTGAATAAATGGGTGTATTGAACCCCTAAAATGGAAACCGAGTGGACGGTCGGCCAAAATTTCATTTCCTATTGAAATTTTATACAGCCCTAACTTGTTTAAAATAGATTGGATTTCAATTGCTCGTAACTGCTCAACTAAAAAAGCAGAATTATTGCAGTGTCGAAGATGACTAATTGGATTAAGGTTCAATGAATCGAAAAAGTAATATGCATTACGTTTTAATGTGCTCGTATCTAATGAAAAGTTTGATTGCAAAATTTCTTCAGCTGGTGACACCCACAAAGTTGACATGTTAAAAACATACCATACCTTCTTCGGAATTTTGAAAAAGTCGTAGTTTGTATAAAAATATTCACCAAGCATTGAAGTTACATAATAACAACTTTTACTTATTTCATGCTCCAGTATATCACTCGATTTTAAAAGAACATCTACTATATTTTCACTTTCTAAGCAATCTATATCAACGCTAATATAGTCTGGTTCCGAAAATATTGTGTAATTATTCAAAACAAGCTCTTCAAACAATGTAAAAGGATGAAATTTTGCTGGTGATATTAGCTTGATAATATTGTCATTCTTGTATGCATTGCTCAATACCACAGCGCATAGTAGCACACTGCCACAAACAATTTTTAAGCTTGTTGTGCTAAAAAGATGCTGGGAATATGGGTCGGATTGTTCAGCAAGATTTTTTAAAATGCCGGCCAACACTGTTGGTATATTCAAAAACGGGTTTTCATATTCACGTAAAAAGGACCATGCTAATGGTGCTATTGTAGCCAAGAATAATATTATTGCTGTCCAAGAGTAGATGTCATAACTTTGTAGCAAAATGTGGTAAAAATAATGGGCGGAATTAATTGTTTCTCCACAAGCTATAAAACGTATTTGCTGGGGAATATGTTGCAGCGAGAAATGTAAACTGTTGACTTCGTAACCCAAAAAGGGAAGCATTTTTACACGAGGTATTCTTTTCCATTCAACTCCATAATCGTTCTTGTTTCCTATTTTAGGACCAGCTATATATTTCCATATGGTTGAAACTGATAAACAAGTAAGAATGTCTTCGATTGTATGTCTTTTTAGTTTACGAGACCGCAAGACTAGTTTACGAAGCTTATTACAGTTTACTTTTATATTAAAAGAGTTCTCGATTCTTAAATAAGACATGTTTTCGGCTTTTGAAAATACGATATTTATAGTATTTAGTAATTGATTTAGTGCAATCGTATGTTTTAAACTCATTGTAATGTATTCCGTAGATATGCATGCTGGGAAAATATCATACCTGTATGATTCATTGGGACGTTGATTATTTAAATTCATTAAAATATCAGTAGAGCCACAATAACTGCTTTCTTTGTAAAATGTTTTGACGCGAAAATTGTAAAGTTTTGAGTCATAAATAATAAGACTTGAACCAATTGTTATTAAATACCTCTCGTTATCCGTTTCGTTCCAAAACAATATGTTTTCCTTTAGCGTGTCGGTTGGAAATAAGTACACATGCTGAAAGTAATTCCAAACACGAATGTTATGTATAAATTTTAGAAAATCTAGCTTAAAACATTTATCTGAACCAACTGTATCAAGAAATGTTGACGAAGTATTCGAATACACAGATCGACCGACTGTATTATTGTAAAGTGCGCAGTTTCTCAGCATAATAGGCACGTATGAAACTGGTACTATGTCAATAGAATGGAAAATTGTAAGTGTTAGTAAACATGTTGTACAAGGAAATAATATTTTCCTAAGGTCAATGCTAATGGCGACATTTTCCTGCAAAGCAACGTTATAAATTGGATTGAACAGTTCCATTTGATCCATTTTGACGAACGAAAAGACCCAAAGTGGAAAATATTACAGAAGTTAAAATTCTGTCTTACTTATTCCGAAAAAAATCATAACTTAATCCAGACTATTAACTATAATCACTACAACCTATGCAATATTAAATGAAATACCCTTCCACAATAATTTTTATTTAATTTATCTATTGTCAAATTTAGAATTGTCAGCCCGACTATAACAAAACATTCAACAAATTTTACAAAGTTAGTTTTGTTGATAATTTGAATAGATTAACGAAAAAATAATATTCTGTTTAAGGTAGATATAAGGTAGACAACTTTTGTTTGGTGTTCCTCTAAAGAGTCTAGAAATTGTCTGCTAACAATTATTCCTACCCCAAAAAAACATGTGTCTTTACCGAAGACAAATTATAATACGAACAAATTTATTTTACTGAGTACATACACTTGAACAGTTTATGGTTGAACAAGCTAGTTGGTAAAATTTGGTGAATTTAAATATGTAAACTGCAACGTGGCCGTAAGGTTCTCTAGTGGATTTCATAGAGGCAGTGGACATTAATTTGGAAATATATTGTTCCGAAACACTTGTTATGTTTGCAATATAAAGCTTAGATAATGGTGCTTAATTCAGTTTTTTATCATGGCAAATGATTTATCAAGATATCCACTAACACGTGAATCTTAAGTTTTGGCTTAACATAACACAATCCTCAATTTCGTCTTCGTCAGGTCTTACGACGACGTAGTTAGGCTTGAGTAAATTTTGAGTGCGGCAACGATCCATTTTTCAATAAAATGTACCATTGGAAAAACTTCAAGTGTACAAAATTTGAACCTATTTAGAAACTACAGATTCTTTAGCATAAGAAAACTTGTATTATATTTATCTTCCCTGAACCCGGCCTAGTTCAGCAACAGTTCAAACAGAGTCGCCCAAATAGTTTGATTTGCAAATTTTAAATGTGATGGCTTTTCAACTCATGATATTCATGGACAAATGTTGCTTAGCGTTGATAGTCCCAAGTTTTAGCTTCTATAAAAGGTAAATTTGTTGACCTTCTACAATCTACTGCATAATTGTTTAACTTCTTTCAAATAGGAATTTTCGACAAAGCTCGTTCGAATAATGTTTTCATGTAAAATTTAAATCGCAACTCGAAACCCACTTTTTCACCCAACAGCACTCTGGTGGTGGTATATAATGTGACATTTTAGGGGCTCCTGACAGGCTAAAATATTTATTTGTTTACTCTCTTTGATCAAATTTGGGCCTGGAAAGCCCGATATAATGCATCTGGCCAGAAACATTCAGTAACGTAGGTCAAGTGCCCCTACCATAAACATACATTTTTTGCTGATTGGAGTGATCAGAAGGCCAAGCTCTTTCTTATGAATATAACAAAAGTTTAGCTATAATAAACACCTGGAAAATTATGCAATTGTTTTAGCGAACAAAATAATAATATTCATTTAACTATATTCATTTTAGCATTCATTTTAATATTCAAAAATATATTCATTTTACAAACTGATGTTGTGAATAATATTTCAAGTTATAACTTGTTATTGACCTATTTTTAAAAAGTAACAAATATTTGAATAATCAGGTGTCCTTACTTTTAAGCAGCAGAAATACTGTTCTTTGCAAAATAAACCGAACTAAACTTGGACCCCTTTTTCTGTCTATTTTATGAAAATATGCTACATTCAACAAAATAGGATAGTAGCTTTTAACATTTTTTCTGAAAAGGAAGGTTTGTGAATTCTTTCTTGTGTTGTTCTTTGAGTAGCGTATAATCTTTGATGATATGAGTAACGGTTGGCTGCCAACATTAAAAATTATACAAATCATCACAAGGGATGCCAATAACGCAGCCGCTGCACATACTTGAACAAAAGTATTAAGAACGTATCGATATCGAATTAATGTGTAGGCTAAGCCAATACATTGTATTGATCCAACAAACTCTGCAACTGGCCAAAAATGGGTTTGAAGACATTCGTTGACTAAAATTGTTAAGATTTGTACTTGACGATAGTAAACGTTTACTAAACCGCACTTTTTTCCTGTATCATTGTCGTGGTTGCTTACTAAGCATTTATGTAAGTTTCTTAAATTTGATGTAAGTTCTCTGATAACGGTTAACCAAACTGCTGTCGTAATTGATACTATTAAACTTGAAACGTAATAGGCTGGAAATTTGATTAAAACTACGCAAATTTGAAAGATGATGACCAAGAGACAGTTTTTGTTATGATATTGGGTTGTTATTGCTAACGTAATTTCGACTAGGGGTAAAAATACAATGAAAATAACGACAAATGTTATTTGAGCAAATAGTATAAAGATTAAAAGGACAGTATCTAAGCGAGCCTTTTGAAGTAAATTAGAGTGAGCTGGATTTAACAATCCATTTTTGCTTTTAAGAATAATATTGAGCAAACAGCATAACTCATTTGCTCGATAATGGTAGCCTAATCCATAAATTCCTATTGCTATTGTTGTTTCGAGTACAAAGCCAAAGAAAAGTATTTCAATTAGACTTCCGTTTGAATTTCTATTTAATTTGTGAACAAATTGAATAAACGTTGTAAAGAAAAATATGAAGATGAATCCAAGTAAGGAAACTCGTCCAAAAGATTTAGTTTTCGATACACGAAATAGATTTTCAGGAGATTTTCTCAAAAATGAAAATATAGTGAATGTAGAGTAATAACTTATTTTGCTTAACGTTGAAATAATTTTAATAGTTTTATTTGATGACATACTCGAACCGTTTTGTCTTTTAGACTGTTGTCTTTTTGGGAAACAGAAAAGGAGACTGCTTTGGTTGTCTAGTCAAGTTTAAGACTGAAAATTGCCTGTTACGCTATCAGTATTTCATGTAAGTGTTATGTAAGTTATTTATTTTTGTTTACGGTAACAAAGTAAGTTCGCTTAAGTTCTCATTTAAAGCATGTTCGGAAATAATTGCAGCATTTTTAGAAGATTTTTCGTCAATAACTAGAAAGCCGTATTAGCCGTACAACCGCATTAGTTCAATGAGATTAAATTCGGATTTAGATTTAGTAAGGAGTTTAGTATGCAGTAGATCCTGAATTTTAGTGTGACATATAATATGTGTAATGTATAATGGGTTTAATACAAGGTTTCCAACGTTTGGTCTTTTTTGGCATGGGTTTTGCATTTAGTTTAGTGCGTTTAACGTTGAGTTAAATGTATTTAGGGTTTTATTTAGTTGGCTCAGTATTTGATTAAGTTGGTTAAGCTATCGTTTTAGAAGGTTTGATATGGGTTTAACATAAATTTTGGTGGTTTCAGCATAGTATTTAGAATTTTGGATTTGGCATGGGACTTTCGTAACATCCAAGTGCCTTTTAAAAATATAATTATGTAGTGTAAATTGTACAAATATTGCTGAAAACCAGTAATTTGGCTAAAACTACATGTAAAACTGTACACTGCTCGCCTGTTTCGTTTTAAAAATATGCTTTGGCTGATGCTAAATCTGTTACTTAACTTCGAACCAAATTATTAAATTTTTAATAAATGTACTCGTGTAAGGATTGTAAGGGATCACTTTCGAGTAACTGCTTGCGGCACTGGTTTTTATAGAATATCATATTAATATGCTTAAAATGTTTGATAGTTTTGTTCTATTTTGGTCATTCAAAACAACTTTGTTATTTAAAATATATCGACGCAAACGCTTATCACAATTTCGCCATATTTGTTAGAAATTGCGCGTGTACATTTTTTGTAAAATTTGAAGCCAAATTCTTTATTTTATTGGCTTGGATATGGTATCGGTTCATCTTTTGTACGCTCATGTTTTCAAGCATCTATCCGTTCATGTTAATACCAAAAACCTTACGTAAAATAGCCAAACCAGACTATTCTATCACTACAGAGTTAATTAAATTTTCCGTTGGAAAGTAGTCTGAAAAGTCAGTAAACATCATTATCTTGATGAAAATTGCCGCGAGCGGTTAGTGGAAAGTAACACGTTAGTACACTGAGACCTGGTTATTCAATTGTATTAACTCCGGATTTGGATTTTGAACAGTGTATATTATTAGGTAGATCATGAGACTTACGAGGATATGAGCAGGTCACTAAATCGTATAGAGCTTTGAAAAATAGTGAAATATATCAATGTTCGTACGCTGATTACGAATATAATTACCCAAATCCCGAATGGAGCTATTTGGAATTATGCGGAACGAGTATAGGTAACGCTTTTGTAATGGCGTCCTTGAACTGATAAATTTTGCTTTCAAAAGTCCTATTTTCGACCGTGTCTCATATTTCCAAAAGGCCTTATTCGGGATTTTGGTAATTATATTCGTAATCAACGTACAAAAATTGACATATTTCACTATTTTTCAAAGCTCGATTTGGTGACATGGTCATATCCTCGTTAGTATCCTTTTTAGTGTGTGGGTTAACATAAAATTATATTTTATTTAATTTTGCGATGGATGGGATTTAATATTTCCTTTAGCTCGGAGTACGGTATTGGGCATATAATTGGGAGTAGCATTAAGTTTAGCAACACATGCTTAACCAGCAATTTTAAACCAATTAATGTAATTAGGCCGGTCTCATATTTACGTTTTCAAGTATTCAAACTATGTATCATGCATGTACATTAGTGTTACTTTATGAATATAACAAGGAGTTATCATACTCCATTACTCAGTGTACGGCATCACAGCGTGATGGTTAAGGCACTGCATTTACATACGGTAGACCACAATAGAGATAAAAAACAAATTTCGAAGTCCATAAACAGAGAGGAAATCTGTGTATACCCCAATGTTATAAACTTCCCAACCAACTTTGTACTTTGTTTCAATAGCGATGCAGTTTCAAGTTGTTTGTAACGCTTTCAAAAAAATATGACAGGCAAACAATTTGAATGGGCAAGCTAGTCGAATAGTTCACAGTTGGTATTTTGACATCTCTAAGGTTATATAGTACAGAGTTAGTGGTACAATCTTCAGTCAAAGCCAAGTATTTCCATTCCATCTTCTAATTCCATTTGGATCACGGGTTCGATCCCTACTCGGCCCAGAAGTTGCTGGTTCGTCTGCAGAAAATGTACAACGTTCAGGTCTTGAAAACACTAGTTTGACTCAGGAAGCAGCTGAAGGGTAATTGAAATAATTTTAATAATTAACCACTATAACTACAGTTCTATATACGAAGTAAGAATATAGTAACTAAAGTCTTTGTATTTCTTAATTTGGTTGTACTTATTGAATGAAATTGCAGAAACGCTGGCTTATCTAGTAAATTTACGTACCATATTAAATTTGAAAATCTTCCTGATGATATAAAGGAACTGATCTACAAAAACAAAAAAATATTTCCAAATGGTTTTGATGAAGATAACATATAGTAGTAAAAGATTTTGGAATTTACTTTTGTATTTTGTAAATTAATAGGTACGCGCATAGTGTTATCAGTTGAAAGACTTATTTTCTTATTGAAATTTGAATTTTGGGTTAATTGACACGATATTTGTGTCTTGATAATTCCAAGAAGTTTACGTTAGTTTTTAACTAATATAGTAATCCAACATGATAGTAACATTAGTTTTCTTTGTTGTTCAATAAGTAGCTTAATGTTTAAGTGGGATCAGAAAAATTACAAGGAACGATAGGGAGAATCATAAGTTTTATTGTCTCATTTTTTAAAATTATGTGTATATTTTAACTCAACTCTTGTGTAACCAAATTATTACAATAATATGTTCATTTCAATTTGCTTACTAATGATTGCAGTAAACACTAATAACCGATTGGGTATGTAATGGTTATTTTGTTAAGTGTCGATTTTAATAAAAAATGTTGATAGTTTAAAACCGTAATATATTTGTATAGTTTTGGTAATTATTTTAATGCGCGTTTCGTTTCAGTGACTAAAACATCATATAAAACTTCATGTTCATTTAGAACGGTGACTTTTTTCTAAGATAAGGGGCAGATTTAATCATTAGTTTATAATCTTTTGTCGTTGACTTCATGCTGAATTTTTGCAAAAATTCTTAATGAAGATATTACACCAACAACAAAGTACATATACAGCATAAGTTTATCTGATATTCCAATCAAATGTCATTTTGTGTGTCGGCGTGTGGTAGTTATACCAAAAGAAGCAGTATATTTCAATTATGACGCTTGCAATTGTATGAAACTATCATTGTTTGCTAAATTTGATGCTTAAAATTTGAGATTGAAGATTAGTTATGTTGATAAAAACCATGTTTTTTGCTTAAATTTGAATAAAATAACTAACTGATATAAATTTCCAGCAAGAGAAAATACCAAAATTTGCAGTTTTAATTACAAACATCTAGCATAACATTTTTGTAGTCATGCCATAATATTGCAAAACACAGTTCAAGAAAAACGATTTGCATTTAGGATTCGTTCGTATGGATCTTTTTGAATACTGAGTTAACGTAAGGTTACCAGTCAATTCAGTTCAGCGCCTTATAAATTATTTAGTAAAACGACTTCTTTTAACTTCAATAATAATTTTGCTAGTAATTTCTACTAGCCAAACAACGAAAGCTACAAGACATCCAAAAACCAGTAAAGCTAGTATTCCCTTAACATTATCAAGGTTTCTGTTGTCTCGATGTCCTTGGTTTGGCAATGAACCATTAAAAAACTTGGACAAATTTCTTCTAGTCTTGAAAAACAGAAACGAATTCGTTCGAATCTTTGCAAGATGTACAGCGACTATTTTGTTCCACCAGTTAGAAATTCCAGAACTTTGAATATTACTAATTCGAAGTTGTATGAACGGGTGTATTAAACCTACAGAATAGAAACCGATCCGCCGTTCCTCCAAAACTTCTATTCCAACTGATATTTTATGCAGTCCTATTTTTTCTAAAATACCTTGTATTTCAAGCGACCTAATTTGGCGAACTAGAAACGCAGTATTATTACACTGTCGTAAATTATTAACAGAACTCAAATCGTCAAATTTTAAACTATGTTCGAAAATTACATATTTGCTTGTTTTATTCAAGTTCAAATTCTGTCTCAAAGTATCTACTTTAGGGGACAACCATATCGCAGACATATTTGAAACATATTCTGTATTCTTAAATAATTTATGGTTTGTGCAGTAATTTATTTTATAATAAACCTCAAACATGGATTTTGCAATTAGTCTGCTACTTAATAAAATGTGACCAATTACTTTACTCTCTTGAATGCAATTGCTGATCGCAACGTAACTTTTTAAACAGCTTGCACCTGCTTGCATAAACCGTGGCTCTGATAATATGGTGTAGTTGTTCGTAACCAACTCTTTGAAATCCGTAAATGGTTTAAATTTTGCTGGCGAAATCAATTTATAAATGTTTTCATTTTTGTAGGCGTTACTTAAAACTAAAGCGCAGTGTAGCACGCATGCTGCCACTACTTTTAGACTAGTTCCTCGTAAAATATTTTGGGAATATGGAGTTGACTGTTCAGCAATATTCTTAAAAATTGCTCCCAAAACCGTGGAAGTTGCACTAAACTTTTTATAAGATCCCCCTAAATAGACCCATGTCAGTGGTGTAAATACACCCAAAATGGATAAAATAGCAATCCAAGTATACTTGTCGTAACTTTGTAATAAAATTTTGTAAAGACGATCTCCAGTCTTACTTGTATCACCACAAGCTATAAATCGCAATTGTGCTGGCAAATATTCCTGAGAAAAATGCAGACTATCTAGTTGATAACCTGAAAAATACCGAATTCCCACGCGGGGTAATTTTAAGCCATGTTCGTGGCCATTTCTAGACTTTCCAACTATATAATTCCAGGTAACATATGTTGACAGATATGACAGAATATCTTCGATTGTGTGACCTTGAAATTCATACGACCATAAAATGTTTTCATTGATTGATGCACATGTTTCTTCATATGCAAAGGTGTTTTGAATTGCCAGCAAAGACATGTTTTTAGCGTTTGAAAATGCAGTATTTATTATAAGAAGAGCTTCATGTAAAACTACACTATGTTTTATGAATTTTGTAATAAATTTGTCGAACATGCAAGTTGGGAAAAGATCATATCGTTTTGGTTCTATTTTATGAAGGAATGCTACACTCACCAGAATGTCTATGGATGCGTAATAATTGCAAGCGACATAGTAATTTTCGATGTCGTAGCGTTTATACGTTGAGTCATAAATAAGAAGGTTTAGACCGATTGTTTTAAGGTATCTTCCAGCATAGTGTATTTCGTTCCAAAAATTAATTTCTGACTTTCGTCTATTTGGTGGGAACATGTATACATGCTGGAAGTATTGAAAAACTCGAATGTAATGGACAAAGTCGAGAATTTTTAGTTTGATACAAACTACAAAGCCTTCAGTATGCCAAAATGGTGATTCGTATTTGGTAAAATGATCCGAAAGAGATATATTTCCTGTAGTTGTTGCATTTGTGGCTTTGTTTTTTGGTTTACAAACTCTTAACATGATGGGTACGTATGAAACTGGTCGTATATTTATGGCTTGGAAAATTGTAATAGTTAATAAACAAGTTGTGCACGGAAATACTATATCACTTAGGTTCACATTTTTGACAAAATTGTCTAGGAGATTGAATTGTACATCCATTTTTTTATGAAGTATAAACTGCGGAAAGAACATGTAAGTTTATACAACCATGGATGTTATCGTATGACTAAATATGTTAAAACATTAGATTTTCGGTTTAGGTTTGGTTTTCAATCATTCGATAAAACTGAAGTGGATTGATCGTCGGTAAGCAAGCTCAGAATTTATAAGTTGAAAATTAAATTAAATTATGATGGTGCCAGGAGGAAAACTTTAAACGATGTTTGAAATATACTTATCGAGAAAATATTTGATACTTGGAGTATTATATTTGGTGCAGAGAATAAAACACTTGTACACGAGGCACTTCATTTAAAACTTTTTACAGACGTTTCTGTGGATTAAGTGTTCGAAATTGTGTTAAATCACTAATGAATTAATTTTATTTCACCATGCGGAATGGATAGTTGTTCATTCCATATGTCAAGCTTTATTTCAATAACTTTCGTAGATTAGGATGCCGACATTTATTTACCCTGCTGTTAATTTAAAAACCAATTATTTTTTCCATTGGCAAGACTGGAATGAAAAATAACTTTGAGGGTATGTCCTACAACTTGAGTTACTCGGGCTGTATTAAGTATTTAACTCTAAAATTCCTGGAAAAAATGTTTATTTTGCTCTGTTCCTACAAGTATTGAAGCAGATAATTCTAGCTATAAGACCACACCTAAGCCAGTACATACTTGTCTCGACGATGAGTCGTCAAATATATTTTTAATGCTTTTGCTTTTGGCTAACAGGTACAATATTTATTCTTCCTTTTAATAAAATATAATTTGCTACGTGTCAAATAAAGTTACAAGGATATTAATAAATGACTAAATACATTCTTTCAAACATAGTAGATCAGGCTAATGTAGGTTTGTACAATTTACAACAGCGAATGACAAACATGTTGAAAAGTTGAATAAAAATAAATTTTTCACGGCAAAGTTACTTAAATATTTCATACACACGAATAACTCAGTCGTGATTTATGGGTCACTCAATTTTTACCACATAAAGCCCAATATGTTGGTCACCTATATATAAAAAGTAAACAGCCCTATAATGCCAAATACCAAGCAACAAGAACACCTTAATGAAAAACATCAACTAACACAATGTTTACAATCATGAGTACCTAATTGTCAACTTTTTAAGTGTCTAGACTATAAACTTATGCATACATCTATCGAAATTTACAATCTGATTGTTTTTGTCACAGCAGCAACACATATGTCTTTTAATTGGGAATCATTTTTTTCCTGTATGAGACCAATAGATCAAAATTTATCTCAGAATGGCTATAATTCTAAGTTTCGTAATTTAACTAAGAACCATGTGCATTCCATTGAGATAGTTGGATGCAAAAGTTTCTGGTTTAGCTGGTTTGGCTTGATCGAAATCTGTTTAATACTGTCATATAACAAAACTGATGTGTTTTCTTGGTTACTTATAATCTTTACAGTCGTTTTTCCTAATGTAAGTCGAATTCAAATCCTTCGCAATGTAAATTTTATCATTATCAATCAGCAGATAGGCTGAAGGAAAGATTGGAAGGAAGGATTGATAAGGAAATTTTAAAAAAACTAGGTTTGTAATGTAATGTAATGTATGATATTGTGATGCGAGGTATTAAGTGTGTGTTGTATCGTTGTATGCAAAAATAAAGGAAGGAAGGAACAAGGAAATTAATGTTGGAGTAAAGAGTCGCAAC
>JAQFXM010004432.1:0-17181 GCA_034693345.1 Entomobrya multifasciata | reverse complement strand
CGGATTATTTTCACGGCATTTTTTCCCCGGATTATTTTCACGGCATTTTTTCACCGGATACTTTTCACGGCATTTTTCCCCGGATTATTTTCACGGCATTTTTTCACCGGATTATTTTCACGGCAATTTTTCCCCGGATTATTTTCACGGCATGTTTTCCCCGGATTATTTTCACGGCATTTTTTCCCCGGATTATTTTCACGGCATTTTTTCACCGGATACTTTTCACGGCATTTTTTTCCGGATTATTTTCACGGCATTTTTTCACCCGAATATTTTCACGGCATTTTTTCATTATGATATAAAGGGGCCCCATTATGATATAAACGGGACCCATTATGATATAAACGGGCCCCATTATGATATAAACGGGCCCCATTATGATATAAAGGGGACCCATTGTGCACAGGGTTCACTTTCCAAGGGTGTGGGGAACGAGTATTTAGGTATCATTTTCCTCATGACTCCGGAGTTCATCTTCAATAGCTTGGTTCCTTCAATTTAGCTTAGCTTCAATGGACTAAACACATGATTTGGTCCATTTATTGCTTCCTGGTAGTTACGTGGCACTGTTATAGCGGTGTAGGATTTGGGACCAGCATCGAAATGGACAGACGCTTTGAGTTTCGATTTCGGGTGCAATCCACTTTCTCTAGCTTCTCTTTCTTGAAGGACTAAATTTTCTCCCACTAGGACATTATCGGTAAATACTCCAGAAGGAGTAGAAACTTCCTGGTTTTGCCTTCGCTGAGGGATTAGGGCTGGGCTTGTGTTGAGAGACTTCACTGGGGTCTCCAGCATTCCTAAATCCGCATCTTCAAATACATTTTTTTCTAAGTCTTCCACTGAAATCTCCAACTCGGGATTAGCAGCCACTTCCCCGGATGAGTTTTGTTCTGACATTAACTCTGGAAGGAGTGGAGGGTTAAAGGGCTCATAGTGATGCCCAGGCACATATGTTATGAAATTTTCATGAAATGCGACGTCATGCGTTTATAAGGTTTTGGGAATTGTTGGACAGTACACAAGATAATTGTTTCCAGGAGCAAATCCTACTAAAACTCCTTTAAGGCCTCCATACAGCAATTCCTTAGTTTCCTTTGGGCCTGTCAGTGTGACAAACGCAATGCTACCAAACATTCTTACATATGACAGTGTTGGTTTATTCCCCATTATGATCTCAAATGGGGTTTGGAAAGGGTAAGCTGCATTTACTGTGCGATTTAGAATGTGCAGAACGAAAGCACAAGCAGCTGCCCAAAACGTTTTAGGCAGTCCACTCTGAGCAAAAAGGGTTACAACGGCCATAGATGCTCCCCTTATCTTTAAAAAATCCAGTTACTTCTCCAGAGGTTAATTCCAAGGCATTGTCAGTCTTGACATGCTTAAATCTGCTGCCTGTCTGTCTCGAAAACTGGATAACATCCATCTTTGATTTTGCTGCTGTTGATTCATTCGTCATGGTCGAGGTATACTAAATTGGATGAATTGTCTAGTGTAACCATCATGTTATTATGGATTCTCAATTGACGTGGGCAGTTTACCAGTTAAGCCAATGTGAAGGTATTCCCCTGGTTCACACTTGGTTGTTTCAGCTTTACGCTTGAATGGCTGGCGAGTAGCTTTGCCTTAATGACAATAGTCACAGACAAAATTCAAGTCAGCTAGTTTTATTCTTGTTGCTGCTCCCATCTTGGCATTGAGCCGAAGACATTTCATCTTGATGTGAACACAGCGGTTAAGTATCAGGCGACACTTGTCTCCAGCTGCTAGCAAGGCAAGTACCTTTTACTTATCTTATCTTATCTTGTATAATTGCTGCATGCGGTCCGCGAAAGGACCAATGTTGTCCTTGCTCTCGAGATGTTTTGTGCTTGACATGACATCAAAACTAAGACATGACCCTTGCCAACGAGTGACGCAACAACAAATAGATTCACTGAACCTGGGATATAAAGCACATCCATTATTTGACATAGTTTCCAACTACCTTCATGGAATTCCCCTACTTACACACTACTCATTCCCGTGGCTTCAACTACGTTGTTATCCCATGTGAAACGAACTGGTTTTGGAGTTTGTAATAGACGGAACTCGCAGAATATGTCCGGATTTCCACTACTATGGTGAGTGGCTGCACTGTCTAGGTTAATAGGAAATTCAATGTCATTTCTCGGAGAATTGGTAGCTTGATTGTAAGCTATTAATGCAGCTATTAAGTGGTACGATGCCGTTGGGCCATGAACAGCAAACGAAATGGCGAAGGCCCTCATGAACTGCAAGTAAAGTTTCCAGACTTCGATACCGTGTCTGTTCAACCGGACCGTGGAATATAGATATCCGAAAGCCGACTACGATGGAGGTCCAAGCAAGAAGGAGAAACAAGGAAAGTCCTGACCATATTCCACCACCAACACCATCAAAATTGGTCATTTAAATCAATTTAATACTGCCGAATCTATCAAAAAATACTACCTATGCCATAATTGCGAAAATTTAAGCATAGATGATAAATGTCAGTGTTTCCTGAAAGGAATTAGGTTATAAAGTAATTGATCGATCACTTTTACCTGGAACACAATTGTGTACAACAAATATCTCTTTTGTATGGCTTTGCTAAAGTTCATACAAACACGACAAAAACAATTCAAAACTTGTCAAAATGTCTGCATATCACTTTCACTAGATTTGGCGAAAGCTTTCGACGCTGTAATTCGTAAAATTCTTTCAGAAAAACAAGAACGGAACGGTATTGTATCTACATTGTTTCGTTCACAATTAAGTTATAGAGCAGTCATTCACGCAGTCAAAGTTGCCGTTAGTAAATTATCGAAGGTTATATTTTCTATAAAAGGCTGTCTTCAAGAAACTTTCCTTTCACCTATTTTAATTCATTTATGTTAATGATCATCCATTAATGATTAAAAATTCAATTCGCATCTTTTGCAGATGATACACAGTTATGTTTTTCTGGTAATCCGAATGAAATCAATACATTCTAAAAACGATTCACGTGTGAATTTCACGTAGTCAATGGTAGGACGGAAAAAATGGTATGACATTTAAGGTATGCAAAACACAATGGATTTTAAATCAAGAACCAAGACACTTTTAAAACTCTAGGTTGTACCATAGATTGTATCTCTTATAAGTCCTTATAATCGCCGAAAGCATTATATCTACTACCAGTTTCGCTAAGATTTTTAATTCATGAATCATTCCTCTACTTCATTATATGGTAATAATATGAGAATCAGCTTGAAATCCAAGCTCGTAATCGTGAACAAATGTTCTGAATTTTCGAAAAGGTTAATTTCCATGATACAATTCTAACTTGCTTTTATCATCGTGATTAATTTAATTGGCGGTTGCAGAACTCTGCAGAAATCGATAGAATACAAAGATGTTGCCAATTAGCAGAGATAAAATGATGAGCCATGCATAAATCACAATACGAGATGGGTTTCGATGTTGTAAAGCCGCCCGCTCTCCACGATGAATCTTTTCTGTGTTCTTTTGTCTTGTTTGTTCAATAACATTAGAATTTTCTGGCAATACTGGTCTTCAGTTTTTAGAATTTGATTATATTCTTCTGTAATTATATACAGAGGGCACTCTAGAGCACTGTCTTCATCTGCCAGCTTTTCGGGAGCAATAGCAAGATGAGAAATTCCGTCGGCATCGTTGTTGACTCGTCCTGGTTTATAAATCAGTTTAAAATCAAATTCCTGAAGAAGAATACTCCAACCGAGTAACCTTCCAGCACGGACATTTTTCGTTAAAATTAATTTGAGTAAATTTTGATGATCAGTATAAATGGTGAATTTCGTTCCGTGTACAAAATGTCTGTACAAAGGCCTTCACTATTTTCATTCCCTTTATATTTTGAAAAGAACGGTCAGCTTTAGTCAATGGTAAATTTTTTGGCTTCTGAGGTGGTTGAGGCGCAGTGGGAACATTCTTGGAAGCCAATCGCTATCTTGCTACTGCTGAAACAAGTTTTGTGCTGCTGTTCATGGGAATGCGCAAATGTAAGATGATGAAGAAAACGGTGTTGGTGGACGACCATTGTTGATCCTAATGGAAAAGTGAGAAGAAACGTTCGGATAAACGACAAAATTGGTTGAGGTGGTGGGCAGTCACGACGGGTGACTGCCCATATGACTGCCACTATCACTGAAATTTGGCCACAACCAGAATGCAACCACAACCAAAAAAGTCTCGGTTGCAAGGACTCCGTGAACACCAAAGTTCTGTGTATAATTCTTATCTTCCATGAAAGTCATGGCACGTTCAGTAGAAAGAGGCAGTAAATGACATAGATCCATCAATATTGCTACCTCCGCCGGAAAGGTTCGGCTGAAGAATGGCAATGTCGTTGAATCAACAAACGGTAAACCAACATAGGCGTCTCACTGGTGTACGTAAATGAACCTTTGCCAACTTGAAATGTTATTACATCACGTTCACGGAACGTAAACTTGATTTTTTGCCGGTTCATTTGCCTAAATATTAAAGGTAAACCTCAATGTACAGTTGTGGGTGGTCAAAGACTTGTGTTTTTTTTCTTCGCGCCAAAAAAATTGAATGTGTGGTAAAGCGGATTTCACGCTTGATTGCACAAAGACAATGGTGACAAGTCTCCAACCAATCAGAAAAAGGATCAGTAACACTTGGTCGCTTTACGCGTCAATAGCTTAAATATCCGCAGTATTACCTGCCTCACCGCTGCTTTAGCAAGAAAAGCTTTGTTTTATGAGTGACTAACTAAGTGGTTACTCCCAAATCCTTAAATACTTTTAACTATCTTCAGCAATGTACTAGCTGCCAGTGTAACTGAGATACCCACGTTAAGGAGCTGTCTTTAGCTCCTTAAACGACTTTTTGATGACTTCCGAAACTATTTTTCCCTTCTTGACCTTAAACGGTATAACAGAGTAATTTTGAGCAGCACTCCAACGTAATCATTAAATATTTTACAATGTTGTATATCAGGTGTAATTTTTGTATATCAGCCAAGTCACTTGCAAACCATTGTCAAGGACAATGAAATATCTTTCTTGGTCGGGGGTATTTAGTTTAAACATTCTTGTGTCAAGATGTCAAGTTTATGGGGGTTTTCGCAGTGATGTTGCTAGGAACTGTCTTTTGTTTTTGCTGCTGTTTCTTTACAGTAATGAAAAATTATATCGAGTTTCTTCCAGAGTCACCCAAAAGATTATTATCCCGTTTGCTAAGATAGACACGTCGTTCCGGACCGCTTTTTAACACCACTCCAAACATCTTTCAGGGTGAGAGTGAAGGAAGCACTCCGAATGATGATGAACTAGATGACGTGGTTATCCAGTATGACAGGTTTATAGCAGAAAACCCAGCAACACCACACCGTGACCTGACATCCCAACAATGTAGACACAACAATACTTTGTTATTCTATGCCGATAAAGATGTGTGATTTTTGTGTTTATTTTCTTGCAGCTGTAATACGGCGTAACCCGTATAGGCAATGCAGAGATGATGGCATAGATAGTTACTATTAGTATGCAATTAAGTTTAACGTCACTTTTTGTTAATTTTAATTGACAGTTTTCTATTTCAATAAATATTTTGCACGATTTATGATGATGATGGCGTGTACGTGTGTACTTTCTTGATTAAAATGCATTTTTTCATGAAAATATAATGCTGTAATGAGTTTAAAAATATACGATAGTTTTGTTTAATTTGCTTTTATTTATGCCTTATTTATACATTCATCAAAGTTAAGTTTATTATTTATTTATTTATACCATTAGCCGTTTTCTATTCTGTATGCATTTAAGCTAAAGTATCATTATAGTAACTTCAACCGGCTAACTTTTCACACTGAAAACTATTTATATCTTGTACAGCAATAAAATAATGCTTTCTCAGATAAAATGGAATATCATTATTACATAAAATATAAAGGTATGCAATTTTGTCTGGTTTTGATAATTTTCGACGATGAAAATCAACAAGCTTTGTTTTACCAAAAACTAAGTCCCTTCTATCCATTATAAAATGTACTCTAATATTATTTAACAATTCCCATTGCAATTGAACTATTCATTCAATCAAAGTGCCAGCCAACGTTTTGGTAGTTAAGCTAATGTTAAGTGTTAATGAAACTTATTAGTAAATGTACCTAGTAACCGTAGGCTGGCATCTTGTTCGAATGAGCAATTCAATTTCTCTTCATTCCAATCAATAAGCAAGCCAAGTTCTTTTAATTTATTTTTCCGTGCATAATTATTCCCGAAAATGAATTATAAAAACTAAACCCTCGTTTTTGTACTGCTTCTTTTCCGTGTATGGCAGAATAGAAAGTCAATTCTAGTCTATTCTTGGATTTGTCCTTCAAGTTAGAAAAACAACTATGATTTTAATCTAAATTGGCAGCAGGCAGAAAGCCAAACGATCCATTACAGATTAATCTTCTTTCCTTGCTAGTCAATATTATTATGCGAAGTGAAATGTGACTCCAAATATATAATAGTATGTCTCAGTATAAGACGATGCAACACTGACTTCTCAACTTTTACTTAATCAGCAGAAAACAGTTTTTTAAAATATTAGTAAGCTATTTTCATTGCAAAGCTTGGGAACTTTGATGATGATGTCAACGTGGTAGGAAAGCAAATTGAGCGGATACAATGTAGACTGAAATTAATGGCTTTATTGGTGAATGGCTTTAATGCATAAAATCCTTTTTTTTGTGAAATTGGTATATTTTTATTTGAATAGCTGGATCGCAACAAGTTAGCAATGGTGTCTTATGCATCATGATTGTGTGAAATCTAAAGGTTAACAAGAAAAAAATGTTCAAAGGATACGATTATTGTTTCTTAAATGGCAACAGGGCTAATGACTTTCCGGTTTTTTGTCGAATGATAAACCTCGTATTTGAAAATGAAATCTTTTTTTAATGGTCCAAAGTCTCAACTGTTGACATATGTAAGGGCAATTTCCTACTTCTTGTAAAATTTAAATAAACCCTTCCAAATATTCATACTTTCAAAACAGGTATAACATCTGTTGATGAACGAACGATCACCTGTTGATATGAGACAAAAAACCGCGCACCATAGATTTTAAAATCAAAAAAATATGTATTAAAAAAGCATACAATAAAGACAAGTATACCAACAACCTTTATTTGTTATACAACATCTTTGCCAGAAGCATGCATGATTTGTATGCATATACCGGTTTACCAATGCAGTGTCTGTAAAAAGAATAAATTTGGCAATTTATTGATAGAAACAAATAATTTTAAAAACCGATTTTTATTGATTGATGGCTGACGACTGGTTTTGCTGGCTGCTCACCATTAGCGGCTTTTGTTGAATTTTTCCGCAAGTTATTAAATTTATTTAATTATATGTTTATTTTTAACATTGATATTGGATAAGTATGCAGTATTTTATGCGTTAACGCGTTAGCGTTTTAACGTAGACAGATAGTACGCGTTTGCCTCAATGTTTTTGCTTTTGGCGTGATATTCAAGTTGAGTTTTGTTCGTGTTCTGTGTATACATACCTGCTTATGTATACACAGTGTGTATCTGATATTGTGTACACATTGGCACACTTTAGTGTTGTTTTTTCACGTAGACACAGCGAAACCCCGCTCATAAAATGTTTGTTTGTTTTAAAAAGTTAGTCATGGATTTGTCAAAAATCGTAGGAACTAAATGTATTTCGTGTCCTTTGTACCACCCAATTGTTAGGAGTAAGTATAATTGATTTTTTTGTTATGCGGTGCGGTGCGATGCATTGTTATACTCCTTCATTGAGTAATCACAATTTTCTTCAGGGTGGAGGAAACTGTGATAGTTGTGATTATTACTATCAAATACATAATTGCATCCTCACTGCAAAAACCAGCCAATTATGGATGCCTTTGGGGGAGAACTTCATCGAAGGTCCCATTTATTATGGGAAGTTGGGATATGGCGTGAAGGTAAAAGTGGAAATTTGGTGGAGACGGAGGAATTCCTTTAGAAAGTCTCTGACTTACTTGTGCTCGACGCCTATAGATATGTTAATTTGTGTGAGTAAATATAATTTGTAGGTATTATATTCCATAAAATATGCATTAATTTGTTTGCTCAATTTGCGTTTTGCAGCACGCTATATCAACCATAAATGAGTAGCCAACGCCAACCTGCAATTCAAAGATGGTTCAGCAGTAACGATACCCACCATTTGGTGCTTAGGGCGGTGAAGGATATCAAAAAGGATGCTCATTTTCATTTCGACTAATAATTTAGTGACTAACTGAAAACTATAATTTGAGCTTATAATGTTTTCTCGAAGAAGAGTTGAATTTTTAAAATTACACATTTATAATTAAAGGAGTGCTAATGTGACGAGACAGAATGTAGAGCACTGCTCAAACGAGCTCAAACGCCAGCTAGTGAATCTTGGTGCGAGATACTTGTGACCAGCAGCTACCCAAGGATAAACAATCCAAGAATTCAGCATGTAGACACTTGATTGTTGGATTATACCAAGGGGACGAGTACTTCAGCAGTTCTGGCATATGCCCACCTGACAAGCAACGAACCTACAACGCTCGTAATGTGGTTCGTAACATCTTTTCGTCGCACACAAATATTTCCCAGGTATTTCATGTTCAGTTTGTGACAAAGTATTTCGAAGACCAGACACCCTAAAAAACATGATAAAACATGTGGAAAATTGACAGAACGAAAGAACAACAAATGCAAGAAGTGCTCAACATATTTGCTGTATTGCGTTTGAAAATACTTTTTGGTTTGAAGCAATTAATTTTACGTTATTTCACTACACTTTCTTCACTGCAGGAGCATGTGCGTCTCCGGAATCTCGTCAATCGACCTTTCTTCTGGATTCACACCACATGATTCCTGATTCTGCTCCGTTTCACCACATCTGTTCACATCTGGTGACGCAGGAGTGGACAGCTGCTGTTGTCCCGTCTGAGGATCTTCACTTCGTTCGTGATCTCCTGAAGCCGGCGACAAATACTGCTGTTGTTCACACCCCACATCTTTTCAAGTTTTGCTTGTTCACAATCGAAGGACGTAGTTGCCCGTTCCACATCTCAAAACGACAAAATATTCTTCAATAACAAATATCAGAAAAATTAACTCTTTGTTTTAACCATAATAATTAAAGAAGATGATTGGTTAGTTAACTAACTATTTATGTACACATTAAGTCACAATTAAAAGTAAATTCAATTTAAGGTAAACTGCTAGAAGCTAGTAAAAACAACAAAAACAGCAGAAAATAAACACAAACAAAACTCTACAAAACAACATCATCATCTGTTCAGCTCGGTCGTGTAGCATAGCAAAGAAAAAAAGTAAAACGAAAAACCAAGGAGCTAGAATACATACACAACCAAACCTATGGTACATTATGGCTATAAGAATGGCTAATGTCAAGTAGCAAAACAACCGCATCATCATCTTCTCTATCCCAGCTCGGTCGTCCTATTCTCCCTCTACGTCTGTGTTAGATGTATGGGTTAAATGAGACAAACCCGTGTAACGGCGTGTGATAACTACTTGGGTAAGCGCCACCGTCCTTCTTTTAACTATATGCAGATTGAATGAAAACAAACAAAAACTCCAAATAAATAACCACGCAGAAAACTGTAATTTGGTGACAGGAACTATATACATAGATTTTATGTATTTTATTAAAAGATTTTTTTAGCTTTTAAAATAAAAATTACACAAACGTAATCAATCAATTTTACCTTATATCAAGTATATACAAAATCTTCGAACCACTCCAAGTACACTCCTGGATCAATATAAATTATTTAAAAAATTACTTATTTTAAATCTTAAAACTTAGTTATCTAAACACAGTCCTAGTAAAAACTTTAAAAGAAACAAAATACAATGCTCTACAATTTTCCCTTTGATACACCCAAAAGTCAGTCAAGCTCTATGGCTTACTGGCTAAACGTTCTCAGGTCGAAAAGGTCGAAAGTAGGACTGATCCCCGACGTCTCGTTTCCAGTCCTTTTCGTTCCTCAAGTCTCATCTTCTTCTTCATCTTCAGCCTCTGCTTCTTCTCCAAACCCCTTTCCTCATCCCTTATCCCACTATTCTATTTTCCTTATAATCTTAAGATTTATATCGAAACTGAGGACTCTTTCTCTAAAAAAATGCGTGTAACGGCGCAGCAAAGTGCGTAGCCGCTCAGCCCTGACCCGCTCAATCCCCGAGCGCATTCCTCTCTCATCCGCCCTTTCCTCCCCAAATGTACACATTACATTACCTTTTTTATTTCCCCCTTTTTCTTCAGAAAGCTTATAAAAACACATTTTAACTCAATCTTAAGTCTCAACTCAACTTCTAAAATCATTGATAGCATCTCTTCTGGTGCCACACATCTTAGTTACATCTCGACTCTTTACATTCCTCAATAAAACACATATCCAAAAAAAACTTAAGTACACCAAAGCAAAATAAAATAAACAGAAAAAGTACTTTTTGTACAAAATATATACATATATAAATAAAATACGTAACATAGTCTCCCTGCTTACGGAAATGGAAGTTCACTTCGATTAATTAATGAACCAAGTGATCAATTTGATCCATAATACAAACACAAACAAAAACTAATTAAATAATTGCTGAGCTTTAATATGCTCGCTCATAATATAAGCAGTTTCATGAACTGTTTTTCCTGGTAAATGAATTTCAATACGAATTTTACCTTTCTGAACCTTTGGATTCACATAGGGCAAATGCTTTCTCTCAATAATTTCTTTTGCTTTTTAGCATACAAATACAAACTGGAAGGTTATTTCTTCCATAAACACCTCCTATTTGAAGACCTTGGCAAACTAAACCATAAAGTTTACGCTTGTCTGCTCGTTTTCTTTTTTTCTGACGATTATTTTTTATAATGCGGATCTTCTTTCTCTCTTGCTCAGTTAAGGAACGGACAGGTTTTTTGGCCTTGTTATATTTTCTGGATGGAAGTTTGCGAGCCAAAACATTAGAATCCTGAAATAATTACATGACACGCTTTAATTCAAGTATTGCTTTTTAAGGATAAGGATTTGAAGAATAATATGGAGAAGATGGAGAAGAAAATGGAAGAATCGCTGTTTCTGCTGGTGTAAGAAGTGGTGCTGATGTTGATGGTTGTTGTTGTTGTACGGGAACTTGGGGGGGGGGAATTAGGATCAATACATTTGCATATGTGGGTCTGGGTAACTTGGGAAACTTTCACTTCCAATAAAGGAAATTCCACTGGTGATATAATTTTAGTTTTTCTCTTAAAAATAGATTTTGGAATTTTTACCTTACATAATTTACACATATCAAATAGCAAACAAACAAGTTCACATTTTATTATTATAACTATTGAGATAAAACCGATAATTGCTAATAAAACAAATTGTGCGATATGTTTAAACACATTACCAAATGGCTTAAACAAATCGCTAACGAAATCAAATACCATATTCTCTTCTTCTGGAGAAATCTCAGAACCTTTAGCAATTGCTGCTAAAAGTTTTTTAAACTTTCTTAGCTCAATGTTCTGTCTCTGTAAATCTGCTACAGTCTGTGCTCCTCCGAGTTCACTTAATTTTAAATTGCCTTTTGCCATACGTCGTCATACGTCATAAGTTATGTTCATACGTTCATTCTCTTGAAAGATGGCAGATAAGGCGTGCCCACCAACATGTAGTAAGAATACTGTCAGTCCATCCTTAGTTTGGTCATACTATCAAATTGAAATGCGATGCGATGAAATGTGAGGATATATTTTAGGAAAAAGTTAATGCACTGTGATTTATGTAGTAATAATACCAACGACAGTTAAACCACAGATTTCGCTTAATTGGAAGGGTTAGTATTTATCAAGATGATGAGAATCATTAGTAGTAAAAAGTGGTGATGATTGCATAAGTAGGCATAATTTTGGTAATCACAGTGTGGTGACGACAACGAGGGAAATAGTTAAGGTTTTCACCAATATGGAATATCCCTGTCAACAGTGCTCAAGAAAATCTGCAAGATTTGTTGAAGATTTGAACGCATATGTGGTTAAAAATCAAGAATATTATTTATGAGCTAGATCAGAAGAATGGACTAAAGTATTGTTGTGAAGTATGGACTATTAGAGTGAAATATAGTGATAGTTCTTCATCAAACGACTATTTTTGGTATTCATACGACGGTAGTAGTTGCAGTACTCACAGTGCAAGTGGTGCAAGTACAACAGCCTTAGGGACTGTTCATCCTAACAGTTATGATGATGATGATGGTGGTGGGTATTGCTATAGACGAAAGTGAAGTTTTTAAGTTTTACTTGAGAATTCAATCTTTATTAGTCGACTTTATAAAGCACTAACTGCTACTACGTTCAGCCTATTCTATCTTGTATTAAAAAATATTTTGTAGAAACCAAGAAAGGGAAAAACAAGATCTTCAATTATGATGATGATTGTTTTATTGGAATGGGTCCCTTTCTCACGCTAGGGAGAAGAAAAGAGCAGAGTTATTGGATCTCACATTTGACATTGGAGAAGGGTATAAGTTAAAGCGTTTTTACGAGGAACATGATACCACATAATGTTACCCAAAGTGGTACCCTTTTTTAAATTACAAGCGATTTAAAAATCTTTCTTTGTACAGCTCATAACAATGACATAGAGCCTGACTTAGAGCCATAAACCATTCTCAATGAGATTCTTTTTAGAAGATTAACTTGCCTGTCTGCTTTCAAAGAAGCAAGCAATAGAAATTTGGGGTCTCACGATAATCTTCTGAAGGAAACTCAGGGATAACAAAATGAAACCCTTGGTTTATGCAATGATGTGATAATATACTGTTTTTTTCCTGGCGTGCTAGTTATTACAAAAATATTTCCTTTAGTGCTAAAGAAAGAATATTTCTTCTGGTTTTTAAGGTTGTTGGGTTCCCTGTTCTTTAGTGGCCTGAAGAGGATGAGTCTGCGTGTGGCCTCTACTCTTTATTTGAGAAAAAATTACCTAACTAAAAGTCACACTGCTTGTTTGTAAGTAATACAGTGTTACCTTTACCTTTTTCTCTAGTTATTTTTTTTCCTTTCGGTAGTTTACATCTATTTTTGGCTGGCTTCTTTGCGTGCTATGTGATGATAGGATAAAAGAAATTCTTTCAAACTCAATCTCATACTTTTGAACTGAACCTAAGATGTACGTTAATGCCCCTTTTATTTCCTTCAAATTGATCTAGCTATTCGATGTTTGAATTGCTTGATGCTGAATTCAACAAGCTTACAAGCCAAGTGTTAACTGGTAGAACTCAAAAAAAATTGTTCACTAACTATCATAACTCAATATTTCCTAGATTGCCTTCGTCTTGCCCGTCGTCTCATCTTATGTAGCGTGGCGTAGGCTTCGTCAGAATCCGTTCAATCACAGCTTCTTGTGTGTAAAATTAAAACGCTTATCGAAAAATAGTTATTATTAAGAAATACATAACGAATACACAAAATACCAAGGAAAATATTATTCGTCAAAATATAAAAGTAATTTCAACCATAAATACAAACACTAATTCCCTCGATGAAACAAAGGAAAATGAAATTACTCAAGGCTGTCAACTGGAGTAAAGACATTTAAAACATAACCAATTAAGTACAATAATTTTTTAAACAAAACTAAACATAATAATCACATCTCCCTTGAATAAACAAATGTGTGTTTTACAAAAACTCAAAAAGAACAAGAAAATACCTTGGGAGCAAATTAACAATTTAACTAATTCCAAAAACAGTAATTAATAGCAAGTACATTCTTGAATAGGAATAAATTAATCTTCTAATAAAACAGAGAGTTCCCTTTCGGAAATCGTAGGAGCAATGAAGCTTAAGATTTTGAATCGGTATAAATTGTAAAGATTGTGACATTTTTTGGTTTTTATTTTGTCTAATTTTAGTGGATGCGCTGTTCCCAGAGGACGATGAGATGACCAAAAAGATTATCAAGGTGGTGACTGAAGTTTACGGAGTGTACGCAGTTGTTGCCTCGCCAACTGGGGTCCAAGTAATCGGCCCTAAAGAGCCAACATTATTAGCTGTGATGATATCGTGTTCTGAGAACTGCTATGATTTAATTAGCTTGTATAAAATTGAGTAATTGTCTAAAGTGGCTGCTGCTTTCCAGTAGGGAATTTTTTATAATGAAAATAATGTTTGAAATCATTATCATGACTTTTTATTCTTAATATTTTTAATGAACTTTTGTAAGGTTTGATAAAATTAAATAAAATACCATGAATTAAAAACACCTCTTTTGTTTTTTTAATATTTATTTTCTGTGGGGCTTTGGTGTGTTGGAGTTTTTTAAAATTGTAGAAACACGCATGGGCTACGCATGGCTGGTTTGGTGGAGTTGTGGGGTCTTTGATAGAGCATTTGTCAATATGACGGTACTTTCAAGTATAAAATTTTAAAATATTCATAACTCGGTCTAGAGAGGTTGTAGGCCCCTGGAGTTTTTTTTAAATTGCCCCCAATTTTGGGGTCAATCCGTCAATTAGTTTTTAGGAAATTTGCTTATTTCCATAGGGTTGATTCCAGTGCAGCGTTATTTTTACGATGGGATGATGTGAATCACGTAAGCTGGCTCTTGGGTGTCTGGATGACAATCTGTGAAACAATTTTAAATGCAAGCTGGATGCTGAATTAGGGTTCTGTTGACATGAATTGGAATTAAAGTGTAAATATATTGAGTGTAAGCAATTTTTTTAAATAGACAACCCGTTTTGGCCTCTTGATTTTTTTGTATCAGAAAATACACAGCCTGTTTTCATTAATGATTGACAAATTAACATTTAATTTAAACCAATTGCTTGATTTTTAGAGAGATACAGTAATATTAATACCTACACATTTTGCAAACTTACTGAAACAACAACTCATTTTTACATTTTACAATTGGAGTTTGTACAAGTAGAATTAAAGTTATTAAAACTTGCGTATAATAATCAGTTAGATACTAAATTCCTTTTGAAGGAACCATTCTCAACCCACCCGATTCTCAAACATTTCCCTTGTGAATATTCGATTCCCGTTACTTCCCCACCCAAATATTCCATGGGCATTCATTCCTTCAAATGCATGAATGTTTCCTCTGGTCTCCAGTAACTCCAGAGAAGGCATAAGCGTCCAGATATTCGATTGAAGTATTTGGCCCTTATCAAGATACTCCCGTATTTTTAACGCGGAATTCTCATTATATCATTCATGTCTCGTTGTCCAATAAAATCAATTAAAATGACCAAATGCTTCAAGGAAGATAAGGCATAAAATCCAGACTGTGCTGAATATCGTATTCACCAATTCGAACTACAATGTCTTCCATTGAACTGAATCCTTGAGCGAATGAAAGAACTGATGTCTTTACTGCACCAAGTTAAATCAAGATGTTCCAACCGGCTAAATTTCTCCGATAAACTTGCAAGCTGCTCCAAATTAAACGATTCTAAATCTTGAGGTACAGGGAAGCGTGAGGAATGCAGGGTTAACTTCTTCAAATTCGCGGTAGGAATTAGAAGCAACCGTAATATATCTTTTTTTGACTGCATCTCAACTCCTAAGTACTGAAGATTTATGAGTCCACGTAAGCTCTCAGCTTTTAAATAAGCACTACCCCATGTTCCCCTGAAGTAATTCCAGTCAATAAATTTAATTTGAAAAGTGTGGAGTGAATGAATTGATCATTCTCGTGTCATCACCAAGACCCAATTTTAAGCTTTGTAGGTAAGGCAATGGGGGTAGTGGCGAATCCCAGAATTGGGTTCCTAACAAATTCATCTTTTCTTCGTTTGGATCCGTGCCGCAGTCGAAGCACTTAACGTGTAGGTACCTTAAATTTGGAAGGTAGAGAATCATTTGCTGAAGCACGTTGTAAAACTCCACTCGGTTGCAGCAGTACTGCTGATACACTTCCAAACTCCAAACATTCACACCAAACTTTTGTACAAATCGTCGTGCAGATTTCCAAAAAAAGTCTGACTTTAAATGATTGTACACGTAGAAGAACCGAATAAATTTTCCAAAAAAAGGGTTTCCATAATGATCCAACATTTTTTCCAGGAACCTTTGGATTATGGTCGTGTTTTCGAATCTGTAAGCGTTCAAGTATCTGAGAGGCGGGCCGCCATAATGATACGGATGGAGGACAGGGGATAAGTTGGTGGTCAAGACAAATCTTGATTCCACTTTTCACAGACAAGGCGACAATTGAGAATATCCTTCAGGTCCAATTTCTTGCTTAACAACGGAATAACCTGGAACGTCATAAATTAACCAAATCAGTGTCAAGTTTGCATAACATTTTTTGAAAGAAAAATGTGTACAAGAATAAAAATTAATAAGAATGCATACCTTTTCAAAGAGAAAAAAAGTCTTCTTCCTTTCCTTCACTAAAGGCTTCAATTGTGGAAAAGCCAGACAGAACATTTCTAAATCTGAATACCCGGCCATTTTTTCAATAACTTCCCAAACCTAAATACAGAGGGAAGAAAAAAATACAGCAATTTAGTAAAAATATTAGATAACCAAAGACCATCCAAATTTTTTAAACAATTAAATATAAAAAGTCCAACTTACTTCTAGTGGGAATGCAAGAAATGGATTGGTACGTTCCCCTAATGGTCTGACTGATCCAGATACCTGAAATGGTAGGTTTTCTAACCGTCGCTCGTTTTCCTTCTAACCTAACATTATCCTGCTTCAGTCTAACGTTCTCCTCCATCAACTCACGGATATTGGTTGATTTTTCCTCACATTCCTTAACCAATGCATCCTTTATCGCCTTCATGGTAGCCTCAAAGTCATCCCACTTTCGTTTAATTCCTCCACTTCCTGAAGTACCTTTCATCTCCACCACTGCCCCCGGCACTTCCACCACCTTAACCACCGATATTCATTTTCAAGTTCTCTTGTACTATAAAACAGTTTAAAAAATACAATCACGATTTTTAAAATTAATTTAACACAAATCTTATTAATTTAACAACTAATTACCAAGACACTATATCAATCAGTTATTAAGAGAGTTTACTACAATATAATCAATACATACAAAAGGCTTCGCTGATCATGAGATCATGACGTCATGACGGAAGGATTTTTGAGTAGAACAAGA
>JAQFXM010004431.1:0-17181 GCA_034693345.1 Entomobrya multifasciata | reverse complement strand
TTCAGAATTACGCTCCATAAAAAATAATGGAATACATGGAAAGACGAAGGGGTGAAGTTTAGGCATCCAGTAAAATGGACAATTGGACAACGTAAATGAAATTCTGTTTCTTCATTGTTGAAATACATTGTTGGAACATTTTTTTTTCATTTTACACTCCATTTATTGTAATAATCATCGACAAGCTTGATACAATGTACTCAAAGAAGGAAACCAACTGTAAAAAAGCCAGGATTTGTAGCTTGTGAGCAGTGCATATTGGAGTGTCTACGTATGTCTCCATAATGAACCTGAGGCTGATATGTCTATTAATAAAGATGTTTTGGGTAATATAATCATCCAGTCGAATTCGTGGAAATGAGAGATTTGTGTTTTTGTTGGGGTTATTGTACCTTTCGTTGTGTACCTGCCGACGAACATGACGTCACTTAAAGGGATCTTTCAAATTGTGCTCCATCTTGCTCTCGTCAAGCACCCAATACTTTGAGAAATATATATTTTGTAGAAATGTACGTCTTTCTACACCAGTTACATAGCTATATTCTAAATAGCTTTACTTAAAAAATCATAAAACAACATAAAGATTATATCAAGAGTTTCCATACTACAATTAAAGTTACGAAATGGTTTCAAATCTGAGTTATTTTTTAACTAGATGAATTCCTGTGCACACAATAGTAAAACTAAATTATTACAAATTGCTTCTATCATCAATATAACACACGGTATCACCACAAAACTTAACATGAGTATATTGTGACGACTCATAATCCCCACACGAGGCGTAATTATATTAGTTTTTGCTGTAGTTTTGCTGTACTCTGTACTCGTGGCAAACTTGGTCGGTATTAGAATCTTTGATAAAAAAACTTGTGTCCCATGTGAACCCATGATGACCTTTGCTTGTCCATACAATGTGATAATGATAAAAACTTACGCAAATAATATAAATTTTTGACCTATGACAGAAGTTCGTATTTCACGTTTGATTTGTAGATCAACGCTTACGACATTGTAAAATAGGTTGTGAAAGGTTAAGTTAGATAGCTTTTAAATTATGACGATTATGACCCTAATAATTTATTTTATTTTTTTGGTTCATATTCAATAACGCATTATGTTTATTGCACATTAAATCCACTAAACGATACTATATACTTTGTATAATTATAAACTGTTATTGATATCAATAGTTTTTCTTTGTGTTTACGAACCTATAATCGTATAACATGAGTTATTTGAGTACAATTCAATTTTTCGGCATTATTGTTTTATTCTCTTATGATTGTCTTAACAAAACGGTTTACTATTAGCTTTACAATTCAGTGCATAAACATAGTTTAAGAGGTACTTTATTTTTCGCTGTCCAAGAATATAGATAAGCAATGCAAAATTAGATAAGACTGAGTCTATTTTTAAAACATACAAATGCAGCCAATATAAGCACGCTTAGTTTGTGTAGCTAGTAAATTCACTTAATTTTTACTTGTTCTCACAAGTGTTGACTAACACTTCTCACATCTCACAATGAAGCAGAACTGTACGTACAGTAATTGTTATCTTCAAATATTATCATTGCACAAGTGTATCAGTTTTGATACAGATCTTATGCCATAGAACTACTGTAGGAAGCTAGAAATTGACGATTATTTTCCGAATACCGTGAATCATTACACGTTCATAAATCTTAACTGATTGTAAATGCGTGAGGGAGTAAAAGGAAAATATTTTACGGAAAAGCCAATTAATGTGTTGTTCTACAAAACAGATATTTCTATTTTGTTATAGGGGATATTTTTTCTGGTTCATACATATTTGTGATTGCTGTTTGTAGTAAAGCAGAGCTTTAAAATATAAAGTTACTTTTGCTCAAGAGTGTGTAACTGCAATCGTAAAGGATAAGATTTTACACTCCAATGAGATCTTCTTGAGTGATATAAATAGAACTTGAGCAGAAATAATTCTAATTTGATGTAAAGTTTATATTTCTTTTTTTCAAAGGCTCAAACAATGATTAAAATTATGGATTATATTAAATATGTATTAGCCATGTACTTTTTGCTACCCGACTACATCTTGATCATTATCTGATATGATTATGCTACTAAAACGTTGCTAACTGCATTCGGCTCGGCGCTTGTACTAATGATTACCTTTTACATAATAAAGCAGGTGCCGTACAATGACCATGCGTATATACATTTATTATCCGATTGTAGGTGTTGCTAGTGATGTGAAATAGTATTGTAGTAATATAATTTTTATGGAAGAAATAAAACCCGAATTATGTTCTAGCACGGTGAAATAAGACGAAAAGTTGCACAAGTGCTATTATCGTTTTAAGACGATGTTATGTGGACTTTGATTGAAGCATCAATATTTAAAAACTTTGATTGACGTTTACAAACCGACTCGTCACAATAAGATGAGCAAACGATCCTAATTCCTAATATACCTAAATAAAAGTTAGTTCTTGGGTGTACATATTTTCACTCTTTAGTAATTAAAATACCGCAAAATATACTTGATTCTAAAATACAGAGCTATGGAACGGAAGAATTAATCCAAACGTACTTATTGGTCAGGTACGAATAATGTTCTTT
Organism: Entomobrya multifasciata; assembly: GCA_034693345.1. NCBI lineage: Eukaryota > Metazoa > Arthropoda > Collembola > Entomobryomorpha > Entomobryidae > Entomobrya > Entomobrya multifasciata. The sequence goes on along the minus strand of JAQFXM010004431.1, from coordinate 14,578 downwards.
CACACCAAAACTATGTAATTCCATTCCCCCGTTATTATAATACTAATAATTAAGAAACATGTTTCAAGTTTCAAGCGTAAAACGACCAGTGTGCGTTCAGCAACAATGACACGATCTCTCGCTCACATTCTTTTTTAAACTTTGTACATTTGTACTGAAAAGTGTAAAAAACAAGAATCAGGTTAACGAAATCAGATTTTAAACTTGAAGGACATCTCGTGGAGCATAGTTCAGTTTTTGACGTTCAGTAGTAGAAATACACGTAGGAATAAGCTTACATAGTTTAGACGATAAAGCATGATTCGATCTAATTTTTACACATTTTTTATCATTCGAATAAGTTCTTTACGCAAATGATAATTTTAATCATTTTCTTACAATTAAATATCTCAAAATATTCTGGAAACAAAATAATACATGGATAATTTGAATAGATTTCAGTATTCTGAGATAGATTTGAGAAAAATATCTTATAAATTTTTGTCCATGCAAACATTACAATGTAGACTTTTTCTTTGAAACAAAGTTTTGATGCTACACTGGACAAAGGAATCATAAATATCTCAAGTCATACTTTGCCACTGTTGCCACACACATTTTAACAACGAAAAGGCTGACTCTAAAAAATTGTAAATTTTTGAGGATGTATATCATTCCGACGGATGAGCTAATTTTTTCTCTTTACTGAATCGTTATCCTAATGGGCTTACCTTACAATAATCACCTCTTTAAGCAGTAAATAGTAAATGAGCACGTTATTTAGTTGCACAAGCGGGTGGATTTAGTGAATATATGCAATCGCAAAGCGTTATTGTTGTAAAATATAGTAAGGATTCGTGCTGAGCGTTTAGATGGGAGACGATATTAGTAATACATATAATTAGCATTAATTTGTTTTTGTGTGAATTATTTGATTCTACAAAGCGTGTAGAATGTACATGGGTGAAGGATGATTAATTGCCCTCGTTTTTCTCTCCTTCAGTTTTCGAGATTACTTGGATGCTACTAATTTGTTTTCCTGTCCATCTGACTACTCACTCCGCACGATACGATATAGCTCTATGCAATGCACTTGTTCATAATATTCATAAAGCCACAAGACGGACGATGACGATGCATTAACATTTTCAAGCTCATATCAACAGTGTTACTCAGTCACTTTCGAGGAGTCAGGAGAACTATGAAATTCTCCAGACAAATCGAAGAAACAAAAATTTTACCATCATGGATAGTTGATGTCTGTGCTCTCATGTGCTTACAAAAACAGAAGGCTAATTTTTCATATGGATTTGCTTTTTGATGCTTATGAAGACACGGACATGGACGCGCCAACTCTTTCTCATCATAACAAGCATACACGTTTTGTGATGGTGATGATGATGATGACGATGAGCGTATAGTTAAAAATTATGAAAATAATTGCCGTCCTTGAAGATATGATGCGCTCATCTCGAATCTCGTCTCTCTCAACCTAAAATTGTATTTCCATAACTTTAGTTTTCGGGATTTGTACTTGACAAATGAGTTTTTATGAAGAAGAAATCGTTAAAAAGTTCTCTGTCTGTGTAAATGAGTAATCATGACTTCCTATTCTCTCGAATAAACTAATGACTACACATGCATGGAAAATCATTAAAAAATCGTTTTTTCGTGAGGTACAAAGACAAAAAGTACTGGCTAGTTAGCAAGTTGAAATATTCTGAAAATAAGATAAAATAAAATGATATTTTATGATTAATATCGAACAAAGAAATTATAAATGAAATGGAAAGAATAAATGCATTGTAATTGGTTTTCATCGTACGCTAAAGTACAGTTGTAATTTGTAATGCGAATGTATTTAGCTGAGTAATAATGTTCATTGCTCGATTTAGTTTTGTTAGTATAGTATAATTTGAATCATATTACATTACAAATAGTTTTACGGCAAGTTTCTGTCAACCTGTTTCATTAAAAAGCAAGTTATGACATTTCATAAAATAAAATAACTGTTTGCAAAGGCCATCGATCAACTTTACAAGTTGAGAAGGTGTGCAAGAAATGCGTGACTCTTATTTGAAGGAGACTGCTAATGATCCATCAAGTATTTCAAATGTGTGAATTTTCTCATAGTCCTTTGTTCTAATTTACATAGTTGGAAACTTATACTTATGATTAGGTAGGTAGTCAGGAGTAGTATTGAATGACATAGACTGACTGTTGTACGAAATTCTTATGACTTTTCTCCTATAACACCATACACACATAATTGTTAACGATTTTTTTTTTTGAGTAATAATCATAATAACGATATTAAATGAATGATCATTATTTTGTTGTATGGCATAAAAAAGTTGTTTTTAATTAGCGATTAAGTAAATAGTCGATCCTTATCAACTTTAAAATCTGAAAGAAAGGAAGGTTGGTGTAAAAATACATTTCGTCCTTGTTTTATTTGTTTTGCACGTTCTTTCTTTTAGCAAGTAGCATGCTACTTTATAGTAAGAATCGATTATGTCTGTCTGTCCATCAATTCTTAAACATTTTCTCAAAATTAACATTGATTTTCTGCAGCCAAGAACAAGGCAAAGGGTGAAAATGTTTGTATGGTTAGTTTTTAGCTTCAGCTACGCATATATTTTGCCCATGAGCATGGCTTAATTTTCTCTGAAAATAGGAAATGGATTAATGGTTGACTTCAACCTATGTGCATAGGTAATTACTGTTCAATAAGCGTGCGGCAACTTTTTAATGCTACCTTTCTAGTTCCTGTACAATTGTTTGTTATTTGACAAACAAATAATGCAGTTTCATATTTATTTAACATGATGTGTTGTTTGCCATGTGAGTGAACCACTACTGCTCACACTTTCGACCAACTCTCAAGATACTTGTTTCTAATAATCCTTCCTGTTAATTGTATTATTTGAGTACATTACTGGAATTCTCTACTCTATTAAATAACTGAATCAGACCTCAGACAGAGGTTGATTGGTCTCTATAATGTCGAATGACTAAAAAACTAAGTGCATTGTTTCTTTATAATTGCAGGTTTTCACATCTAAAGCGGATTTGCAACTTCATACCCAGATCCACATGAGGGAAGCCAAGCCGTACAAATGTTCTCAATGCACGAAAGCATTCGCTAATAGTTCCTACCTTTCCCAGCACACCAGAATACATCTTGGTAAGTTGATACTTGATACCTTAAAAATAATATCATATTACCCATATTGTGCAAAATGCAATATAATTTAATTGATTTGGAGCACCACCGTTGCCGACTACCTACTACTGTCGCTAATATGATTGTTTTATTGTATGTTTAAGTTAACATTTTTTTGCTTTCTAGATTTTGATTGATAAGAAAAAGTTGTAAAACTATTAGTTTTTATGCACAAGAGTCATGACTGAAATTATTCTTTTTTATGGAAATCGTGATTGTACTATACTATGAATAGTACCTTTGTGTCATTCTGTCTCGTACGTTCAGTAGCTCAAAATAGCATAGAATGAATGAACTACGTCACTACGTTAGATACTTTTTATATTTACCGTTAATATTATATTAGAAATTAGCGTTTTGATTTTCTTGAATTTACACATACTTGTTGTCTCAAAGTCTCAAATCATGTGCGGCATTGTAAACGATAATGAAAGCAGAAGGTAAACAATTTAATGACAATTGTCTTTTCTCCCATTGTTCCTAAACAGGAATCAAGCCTTACCGGTGTGAGATTTGTCAAAGGAAATTCACGCAGCTTTCCCACTTGCAACAGCACATCAGAACGCATACGGGAGACAAACCATACAAATGTCGACACCCCAACTGTAACAAGGCCTTTTCCCAGCTATCCAACCTTCAATCTCATTCCCGATGTCACCAAACTGACAAGCCTTACAAGTGCAACTCCTGCTACAAATGCTTTCAGGACGAGGCTTCTCTCCTTGATCACATCCCCAAGCACAAGGAGTCGAAGCACTTGAAAACTCACATTTGCAACTTTTGTGGAAAATCATACACTCAAGAGACATACTTGACAAAGCATATGCAGAAACATGTCGAAAAGTCCGAGAAACGCATGGCTCGCCAGAACAACAATAATAATAACAGCAGCAATAACAACAACAACAACCACCATCAAACCAATGGTAAGGGTAAGACATCATATTTTTATTTTGTTTTCCGTTTTCTTTTGTTATTTGCCTGGTTGAATAAATGTTTTACGCTTAACAATGTAATGTGTTATGCCAATGCAACAGTAAGCCATGAAATCAGTACTTCTGTATGAAAATATACAGCCATGCATGAAATTAGAAGAAATCAATGACTTTCAGGAACAAAACTGTAGAGTATAGCTGAAGAGAAACTTTATCTCGTATTATTCAAATAAATTCGTAAAAACTTTCATCTAGCTTGTTAATAAAAGTAATTTTTCTTGAATATAAATATGTATTTCCCCGGGCTTACGTACAGATTTTTCTGTTTAGCTCTGCGAAACACAAGTTTAAAAAATTCTGACAGCGCATTTATTTGCAACATTTTATTTCTTTGCATGGGTCATGTTTTATGAGATCGGTGAGTGTATTATATTACATGATGGAGTAACAAACTAAATTTGACATATTTTTTTATTATTCATCATAATCTAGTATATTGTGAGAAATGTTGATCCTTGCCTTTTGTTTATTGCTTGCACCCTGTGGCTTTACATGACATGTTCTGATGCGTAAAAGAAATTACAAAACCTTCAAATGTTGAATGGATTGTCGACAAGTTTGTTGGTGTCAGTAACTTCACGGCTATGTTTGCAATTTTTCAGTGGAATTCTTTATGACAGGAATTTTATAAAAGTTTTCCTTAATCTTTTAAACCTGAAAATTTTTGCGTGTACATGTAAAACAATTTTGATTTGATTTGTCTTGCAAAAATTACTAATGATAACTTGCACAGCTTCTTGAAATTACTGTAGGACAAAGAGTAAATGAATTTTGGTTTCATGCATGGCTGTTTCACTGACTTGTTTTTCGTTTATATCTTTGGGTTTTCCTGGATAGTTATTTGAATTTTTGTTGTATATTGAGCTCGTAACGACCAGACCATTTATATTTATCATGGAAAAGTTGCATTTTTAATGTTATTTTATATTTTTTCTCTTTAGGAAACAGCAACAACACCAATGGGCAATCCCACCAGGTGAACAATCATCAGAACTCCAACTCTGGCAATGTGCTTCCAAGTCCAGAAATGTATTGGGGCAAAGCGGACATTGGAGAAAGCAGTCCTCCACCCATGTGTCTTCCTAGCAATGGCCAAGGAAGTATCTTAGGACGTCAAGGAAGTGAGGGACCGGATGACCTCCGTGTTACCAACCTTGGACAGCACCATCCAACTCAACCTCCAACACCAACCAACCCATACGATGCTCTTGCTAACGCTTTGGCGTCTTCCAAGGGTGCAAGTGCCAGTGCTTTCACCCCTATTCAAACGGTAGTTTTGAACAATGTAAATTATTTTTCTTGATTTTTTTCTTTTTACTTTATTTTTAAAATTTATACAATTTATATTAGTTATGTACATTTTTATTCATTAAAATGTTTGTTTCTTTTTTGAGAATGCTCAAATTGCTTTTTTGAATTTAACAGAGTGCGATGCTGCAAATCCCAGCCAACATGACCGCTGGTGGTGGGCCTCCAGGCACCCGGGCGTATATACCTTATGAGCCTCTCTCTTTCCAAAAATCTAGCCACCATCACCAAATGGCTGCAATGGACATGAAGAATCCAGGAAACGCTCATTTTCCTAATCAACTCATCTCTCTTCATCAAATCCGAAACTACGCTCATCAACCAGCCATGACACCTGAGCATTTGCTAGGACTTAAAGATAAATAGAAACCTGAACAACTCATTACAGCTTTCAAAAAGTACTAGCGTCGAATAAGATTGCTAACTTACAACCTTATAACTTCCTTTGTAACGATTGTATGCAGCAAGATACATGCTATAATAATAAAGCATTACATTAATCTAAAATTAAGTTCTCGATCAATCAAAATCTTAAGGGGTCCAGGATATTTTATTTTGAAGACTCAATAAAAATATTTGAAAAACACTTTTCAACTACAATAAACAATGCTTCATTGATAACCTACAACAATGTTTTTCAAATTTCTTTAGTAATGTTTCAATCGATTCATTAACTACCTAAATGAATGTATATAAAAATTGTGAAAAGGAAGGTAGTCGAGACTTCCTCTTTCTTTGTAAATTATGTAAAATAGAAATTCTAAAAGTGTAATTGTAAAAAAATACAAACTTTGTCGACTTGCAAATTAACAACTGGTCATATATACAACGGAAATTCAGGAAGTTTGGACATCATACAACTCAAACAATACGAAAATATATGCTTTCATGATTACATGATAAAAGAATAGAAATTCAAACTAGATTATTATTATACATTATGGATTACTTACTATAGAATAATTTGTATCAAATATACCATGTTATTATTGTATTCTTGGATAATAGTTGTAAAATTTTAGAAGCACGTATAATGTAATCGTTTCTTACGTATTATACAAATAAGATAAAAATATGTACTAAAATACTCGTTGGTAAGGTATGGGTAAAATAAAACTTAAAGTAAGATGATTTTTGTAAATAGTGTAAATAATTTATGGGGAGTTAGTAAATCAGATTTAAACGAAACCAAGAAGAGTTAACCAAAAAGACTTGTGAAGGAACAAGACATCCTCCAAGATACTTCTTGAAACCAGTGAATCCACTAAAAATAACTTTTAAATGTGCAAGCTTTAGGTTTGACTAATAGCTTGAACGGATCAATTTACATTATCCTTCAATATTTTATTATCTTTATGAGGTTGTTCTCTTATTGATATTTACTCCATATAGATATTATAATATAACTCATTATCACTACATATTATTAGTCAGCTACATTTATATTTTATATCAACTTGATATATATTTCTTCCGTATTCTCTTTACATATTATATTATGCTTCATTAGTACGATTAAAAGTAAATAGTAATATATCATATAGATCTTTTATTTTAATTTTTACAATAAAACCGGCTTACACTAAGCAATAAATTTTTTGGTAGTTTAATATCTTAAATGCCTTCACAGGCTAAAAAAACACCTAAATGTTCTCTTTCTCCAAGAGGAGGTCAGGTTAATGATACCAATAACTAGTATGAATTAAATCTATTTAAAACAAAGATTATTTTCATCACCAACATACTTTTTAACAAATTAGTTTTCTGATGTTCCAATAAAAGGTTATTCCGTAGATCCTAAAATACTTTTTAAATACAATATCAACAATGAAGATTCATCTTGATAATATAATATATATTTTAAACTATCAACAGTCTTTCTATGTCAATTAACCATATATATTGAAGTGAAAGGGCAGCAAGATTTAAACTGTTAAGAGAAATATCTTTAATAACTCTACAAGGTACAAAGGTTTCAAGTTGTAAATGTGGGGGATTATTTACCACTAGTTTAAATTGGACAAAGAAAAAAGAGAATCCAGTTTTTTAAGATAATAATGACTACAAACAACAGAATATGCTCATAACAGTGATTTAGAATTCAGTAAATATTTTTCTGTCGTAGACATCATTTTGGGTTTTAGCTCTCACAGTGTTAGCTAACCACAGTAAATAAAATGGTGGAAGACTTTGACTTTAGAAAGCATGACCTCTTTTTTCACAACTTTAATTTTTATGCTTTAAGAATTTTTTTCTAAACTTTTTGGTACTCTTAAATTTTTAATATTTTAATACTAAAATCTACTTTAACTCGTTACTCAATTTTTTTCATGGTAGTTATTACGGGAAATTTTCTGGGATAGGGAATATTTTTGTATTTTTATGTGTATTTAATGGTATTTCAATTTTCAACATTTTTGTCCCAACTCATAATGTTATTGAGCCTTTTTAATACAATGTTAATATAATTTAAATATCATATCTGCATTTAACTTTTAGAGAAAAAATATATTTGTACACGGAATGTTCTGATATTTTAAACAAATGCAAAAAAAGGGACAATTTAAACACAAAATAGTATTTCAATCAGTTTATTGTCGAATTTGTCTGCAAGTTAGTGCAGATTTCAGTTTGCCGCAAAATATTGTTCATAAACTGCATTAACTAGATTTTATATTTAAAAAAGTAAACTCGTTTCTGGTATATTTAGTAGATTTTTATATTCTGCACTGCGCTACGTGTGTCGTCGTTCCTTTTATTAGTGTGACTTTTATGCTTGCAGTGCAGCGGTTAGAATATATGCTTTGATTTTAATTTCAGTATTATAAGTTTAAGAACGACATGACATGAATGGAATGAGTGTTGCTTTCTCTCAGGAATTAAATATGATTATATGTACGCAGTTAGTAACTACGCTGGTATTTATGATTCTGTCCATTGCGTGTAATTTTTGGGATATTTTTCAAAACAATTATGATTATTAATTTGAGAAATGAAATACCCTTTCACCAATAAGACCAATATAATAATTATCTGTTTGAACGAAGTTTCTCATGCTTCTTAATTTTGTTAATTGGAGAGAAATGGTTACTTTTGCTTTGCGTATTCAACAACTCTATATAAAATTGTTTAACTCTGTTATGTCAAAGATCTCATCCATTTTGCAAACAACGTACCGTTGATAAAGATGAAAGAATAGTAACACTATTAGCCTATTTTACAAATACTTTTTTTTTTAGAAAGCTAATATAATTGTGATGGAAAGCCACAATCATTTATGTACGAGGTAATTCAGGAAGTGCGAGGCTTTACTTTAGCTTCAGATATGGAATATCGGCAAGTGATTCTGCTGGAAAGAAAGAAAACATACCATCAGGGAATTGAAATAATCTCGAACATTTTATTTTTGTGGATTTTTCTGTCTTGTGTGTACATTATGTAAAATTTTCGTAGAAATTATAGTATTACTTGTACCGAACGATGCAAATATTTTAGTAAAGTGATAGTTACTCTCAATAAATTGATTATACAGGTCTCCCAATGTAAGAATGATGAAAAAGGATGTATGATAGTAGGATCATTTATGTTAATTAATATAATTTTATTGGATTGCGTGTTGTGAAAGTGTATTCTGCTGCTTGTCGCGGATAAACGCACGTTTAAGTTCTGAAGTTTGTGTATGTCAACCTATTATTGACCCGAAAGGCATCGTGCGAATGTAAAAATGGAGTCATCGTGAATAGTAGGGTTTTCGTCGGTAGCGGTTTTGAAAACGAAATAGTTTTAAATAAGTAAAAACTTTTAGATTATAATTTAATTGGCTGTTTAAATAGAATTAAAAGGAAATGGAAGAAAGTTTGAAGTACGATTGTCGCAGTTTTATGCGTGCAAGATGAGTGAATATAAAGCTTTACATAAAGTAATCTTAGAGATTGCATCTTCACTTGAAATAATAATTATTCTCGCGTAAATTAAACCTTAGGTGATAACTGTAAAATAAGGTTAAAAAACTGTAAAGTGTAAAATATTATTGTAAAAATGTAACAAAACTAAACACAAAAATCAAAATAAAGTTGGTAAGATGGTAACTTGTATTTCTGCAATGGAAAGGTCTACCATTTTTGGAGACCTAGAACTGCTTGGCTTTAAATGAACATATTGTATTAAGCAAGAAATAATTTAAAAGTATGGATTTAACAACACAAAAAGATGTAAGTCAGAACATGTTATAAATATCATCCGATCCGACCGACAAAAAAAAGATTTTTGTTACTTCCTATTAAAAAGAGCATCAAGTCGTGTGAGTGAATGTGTAGTACATGTTGAGTAATGTTATACAATTTAGAAATACATATAAATATAATTATAACACTTTTCATTATATTATAAATATTCTTTTGATTATAAAATAAATAATGCATTCAAAATAATAGATGTGGGATTTTTGGTATTTTTTTCTATTCGAAGCATAATGCATAACGATCTCAAACTGTTCTGTGAATGCGCAAAGTAGTGAATGGAAAGCAAGGGTATTCACACGGGACATCTCTATCAAATTAGTAGCAAGAATATTCAAACATTTATTTAAAGTACTTAACCAATCAAAAAATAAAACAGATTGTACACTAGTTTATAGAGGAGCGCTGCTTTCTAGCTACTTGCTTATCATTTCGTCCCGGTCCCATACTGCTCCTTCCGAATCTTGGTATTCTTGAAGTTGGAGTACATGGAGCAATTATGGTGGGAGTCGAAATATTTGTTGTGCTTCTACTCTGTTTTTTCGGAACTAAAGTGTCTGAGATAAGGCTCTCTTGGGGTGTAGATGGTTTAACAAAATGCATATGAGCGTAAAGTAAAACAGCAATGTCTTTGTGCCCCGCTTCCATCGCCACATTTAACGCAGTTAAGCCGTCATTATCGGCAAGATTGGGATCGCAAGTAGGCTGAGCTAGAAGACATTGCACAATATCAGCATGTCCATGTTCCACAGCACACATGAGAGCAGAACTTCCATCCTCATCTTGAGCATTGACATCAGCCCCACCTTGCAACAATAACTTCACCATTTTAAAACGTCCATGTGAGGCTGCCAACATGAGAGCCGTTTGTCCATGTTGTGCTGCTTTTATGTTAACATCTCCCAGACTAATTAACTTCTTAACAATTTTCTCTTGCTCGGCATTTTTTATTTCGGCTAATGATGCAAGCATTATGCTTGTGTAACCAGCTTTGTTGGGTTTGTTCGGATCGGTAACGTTTGTGTCAAGCAATTTCGAAACAACATGAAAATTTCCATATGACACGGCATAATGCAATGCTGTAATCCCATTGGCATCAGGTAAGTTTACCATGTAACGAAGTAACTGGGGAGAGTAGCCTTCAAAACCTGTCAAGTATGTAGCCACATCACTAGCGTATGCGTTTTTTCCTCCAACTTTTTCGAACCATTCAGTTTGTGTTATGGACAATGCGCCAGCAACATCTTGCCCTGTTCTACCTTTCAATAGAGCTTCGTTCACAACTTTTAATGCTACCGTCATGTCATAAGATGGATCTTTGGGAGTATGATCAAGTTCTCTCTGTTCTTCTGAAGATGGATCCTCAAAGTCTTCAGTACTAGAAGTAAATTCAGGTTCTTCACATTTCATTTCAATTTTCATCCCCACGTCACCCCCGCAATCTGGCTGCTGAGTTGTGGGAGGCTTCTGCGTACGAATTGTTAATTTTGACAATGGTCCTGTTCTGACAGTTGGAGTGGTTTCTATTGTCAAAGTATTTGTTCCCGTTGAAATGTTCATTGAAGACTCAGTGTTAACCCCTTGCGTTCTTGAAGTGGGAGTTTCGTTTCTTTCAGTTTTGACATCTGTTGACTAACAAAAAATAACTGTGAATTCTTGACTTTTCCGTGATCTATGATCACTAAACATATTTTTGTCAGTCTCAAATTTTAATAGAGAACCAACATAAATCTTTCAAGTATGTTACCTGATTTTGCATATTAGCAGTAGGACAACTTTCTTTTGATCTCTTGTCTTCATTCTTAGTTTGCTGCGCCTGCTGAATTGATTTATAATTTTGACTAGTTTCATTCATGGGTATGCCTAGATTTGAGGTGTTACAAGAGCGCTTCTTTCCCCATGTTTTCGTAATGAAATTTTCAAATTCTTTTATAGCATCAAGCAAACCGCGACCATAAATTTCTTCATTTGATTTCGGGGTACAGGAGTGAAGATTCAAAATTCTTTTTTGTATAAGCGCACTTTCTCTTTTCATAGGTCTGAATTTGGCGTTTTCTGGTAATTCATCCGTCTGGAGAGATTTTCCACCCATAACCATGCTATTTACTGATGTTCTTTTGGAACACCATAGCTTAGCTTTTGGTGCGTGAATTGTTTTAATAATCATGTCATTAGTCGGAACAGTAAGTTGTTCCTCAGCAAACTTAACAAAGTCAGTGTGTATATGGAATCCATACGGGCAACACGAACAAGATTCTACTTGTTCTGTTGTCTGCCTCGGTCCGTCCATGATGAAGTTTTCTTGTGAATCATTAAAATTAAACTATATATTTACATTTATATTTTTAATTCACTGAAGACAAAGAAAATGTTTACAAAAACTAAACCACATTACATTTTAAACGTCATTAGGAAAAAACATTCAGATATGAAAAAAGTCTTCGAACATGGAAGCGAAGCAAATTGAAATGGGTTGCTATGTCCAAGAGTTTTTGTAAGAAATCAGAGACTGTCTGTATATTTTACCGAGTGAGCGTTAGCTAACAGATATCAGATTCCTCCTTTTTCTAATTCTATATATGAAGTATGAAAATCGACATAAACTCCGGTTAAAAACTGACACGTTAGCTAAGTTCGAGAGATTTGAAATTTGTATGTTTCGATCATTTTTCGATAAAAGATGATATGGTCTAAGAATACGAATTTTGGAGAGAAAAAGTTGTACATTCGTACATATTTTTTTCAACTGCATTAGGAAAAACCGAGACAATAGCTAGAAATTGATATTTTATGTTTTATTAAGATGCGTGCGTCATATATGAAACCTCTTCATAGCAATTAGTTAAGGTTTGCAAAAGTCGGAGAGGTGTTATGATTACAGGGTGAAAAAACCGCAAACATTTTTTTATTAGTGTAATTTTGCAAGTTACAAACAAGAGCCCTAACATATGGTTTTGGTGTAAAACCTTAAATTTTTATAAACACACTTGAAAAAAATCGCTAATAATTGATATTTGGGACCATCCTGAGTACAATTCTATTGACGCCGAACAAGCAGTTGAGGTGATGCTAATAAGATGTCTGTATACAGAAGGGTCACACGCAACTCTAGTAAAATTTAATCGTACTACCTACAATTTTACCTGCAGAAAACCACCCACCACCAAAACCGAACAATACCCCTATATTTATCCATTTACTACCGTGATTATTAAGATGTATGTATTTCAAAAGATGAATGTATTAAGTTTGCAGTTTGCAGTTTGCATGTACTACTATTCATGTCATTACATGTATTCCTTTTACAACCCTTTTACTTGACCCTTCTCAGACTCATAACATGCTACCGCAACAGTCATTAGATAATTGATCGGTTTTTACAAAAGTAAAAGCGACATTGATTGGCGCTTTGAAAATCCATTTTTCTAACACATATGGTTTATTCTAAAGATAACCATTTTTGCAGTTTGCCGCGTCTTGTTGGCAAACTAATTGTAGGAAAATTGTAGTATAGTTTGGTTGTCTGACTAAACTGTTTGCAGATGTTTTATATTTTATTTTCTTCGAAACGTCTATTTTCAACATCCCAAATGAATCATGAATATTTATGAAATGACTGTCAAAAAAATTGAGGAAGCATAAAAAACTGATTTTTATACTCCATCGCGAACCCGGTATCATTTTGAAGGAAATGGTACATGTAACACTTTATGGATAGATGAAGATCAGAGTGCTAAATACTGTAATCGTACTTTTACTCCATATGTTACTTTAACGTCTCGTCTAGATATTTCAATAAGTTAACTGCAGGTATTTAAAAAAAATTCTAGCCATGAGTAGACAGTTATGATGCGGAACGGCAACATATTCTATATTTTTCCAAAATCCACACCAAAACGATTAAATTTCTGATCACATCTTTAAAACTATGAATCTTGAAATAAAAACCTAGTGAAAAAGTATGCATGTCCGTTAAATGTGTTGGAACGGCAGTACATTATTTCATAAGCGAATTTTGTGTTAGAGCTTACTACCCTGCGATCACAGTCTATATAAATTCATTCATAGCCATAAGATATGCTCTTAATAAGTAGAATCTAATAAACAAATATACAGAAACAAAATAGTAGTTCATTCTTAAAGTGGTTCCATTTTGTGCTTTTTTCTAAATGCAATTCGAGTAGGGGTATTATGAGAATCTGTCTGGTCACAAGTCACTACTCACCACACAGTTCAGTTTAAGATGCGTCGAAAGATTCTACTTCGAAGTTTAGAATTCCACCAACAAATCTTCGATTCTTGCATACATTCATGTATACATAGTCAGTTAATTAGTGGGTAATCAAGTTGAGTAAGAACAAGAATTTTTACCATTCATACTTTATAATCATAGTTTCGCTAATGAAATCAACACTTTTCCGGTCAGACAGACACTCATCTCTCATGTCTGATATTTCTGAAAAGTATAACAATACAATATGAAGGTATTGTTGATTGTCACTGTTGACAGCATTAATCCAAAATACTCTTGTGGAAATAGTAAACAAGCTGTGCTGTGAAGTAGCCAGAGGAGCTTCTGTTTTATGTCTTCTGTCTAGAGCCAAAAGTCAAATAAAAAAAGTTTGACTTTACCAAGATGATATTGGCAATAATGATGCAACTTATTCAACTACATGTTATGTATTTCAGACTTAAACCTACAGAATTGAGGTAATAGTAACTAGAGAGGACAACAAGGCTATTTTACAAGGAGGGATATGACTCCCATACTATTGAAGATGATGTACTCAAGGCCTTTAACGAACATGAGAGTTGTCAGGGAAAATATAATG
>JAQFXM010004430.1:0-17183 GCA_034693345.1 Entomobrya multifasciata | reverse complement strand
GCTTAAAGAACACGTTGAGAAAATAATGTCGATTCTGCCTCATTGTATGGACAGTATAATGAAAGAATTGACGTCAATTATTCCAAAGGTAATTAAGCAAATTGTTATTCACGAGACAATGAAATTCATTGAAATAGAACTACCCATCTATATTTTCTCCCAACCTGAACTACTTAAACCCAGCCCAAAAGAAATTGAAGAAATCGCAACAAAAAACAAACTGTTACAGGCTTGCACTGAATCGTTGGAAGCAATAGAAAAAGTTGCTAAGCAGCTTTCGGTAACGCTTTCAGCATAATATAGGAGGAGGAGGAGCAACATAAAGATAGTGGTAGATAGTGCAGTTTTTATTTTATTTTGTGCTTTGTGGTAGTACAAGTAGTTGTGCATGTTGTAAAAATTTAAATTTGAATATATTTAAATCTTTCTGTCATCAAAAATGACTAATTTCCTTGAGGGAATTGCGAAGAGAAAGGACTTTAGTGATATAAGGGTGAAGCTAAACTTGAGCGATTCTGATTATTTCGAAATAGCTGAAGAGCTTGCCGCAGAATTAAAAATGCAATTTGATTCACAAAATCCAGATATTGTAATAACAGACGTCGTCACAGAAGAATGTCCTCCCTCTAATGCGGCTACCTTTGTGTTCCTCGTACGTAACAATTATCAGTACAAAATATTAACTTATTTTGTCAAAAGGTCACTTCTTTTGAGGTTAATTTATTCAAAATGTTGTCGTTTCAAATTTCAGAAATACCTTCAACTTGAAAAACGTACAGGTCATCTAAAGATGTACGTTCCCATCCGCCGTTCCCAGAACATGAAGAGCACCTTGGAAAAAAGGACGTTTATAAATTGTATTGAGGACCCAATGACATTTAAGTGGCTTTCTGGTGTACTAGATGAATTTGGAGCTAAAGTGTAAGTGTACATGTCAGTAATTCTCAAAATGCTCAAAACACAAAATGCTCAAAAACTTTTCTCATTTTCGTTTGGTTTTTAAAAAGATTTTTTCGTTTTCATTTAATTGTAGCATTGTTGGCAATTTCACAACCGATGAATGCATAAATGAGAATTACGAAATTCTATACGATCCAGCTGAACAGCTAAATGATTTTGTGAGGAAAGCGTTGCAAACAAAAGTTATAAGAGTCACTCTATCTGAGATATTTGACATCATTGATGACTACTCACGGACACTAACGGCGATACACACACTGGAAACACATGGCGCTGGCGATACCTTAACTCTAAAGGCTTCATCCCCATCCACATGCGAAGATGCCCACCAACCAATCAAAAGATCGACTTCTTTTTCTAGCACATCTCCTTTGAAAAAATTAAGACTTTCTCTGACCAATGCGAGAGAAAGAGATATTGTTTGTGAACCGAGTTTTCAGCAACCTGCGACGTCCTCAGGACAAGAATTGGTGAAGAGTCTGGATGATAATACTGCAAGAGGTCACTGTTCAGAGGGTATCCCTTTTCGTCCAAAAAGTGATCTAAGTTCAAGTATCGTAGACGTGATTGTACAGTTTTTCTCGGGACTTCAGTTCAAGACAGTTGGAGCAGCAGAGTTTACCTTTATGCTTTTGTCAACGGAGTGTAAAGAAAAATGCCGGTTACTTTGCAGCTTCCCTGTTATTTTTGGAGGAAAAGGTGAAGTCATATGTGCAGCCTTAATGGCAACCGAAGAGGATGACAGAGAAATGCAATTGCAAGGTTTTTTTAAAAAGGAATTTTAGGATAATTTTTTTAAATTAAACAAAGTGCAATAATAAATGCATGCGTTTTAATCCACTTTTGTTTGTAGGCGCGGAATGGATGTACGAGGCCATTATCAAGTTAGGAATTGATGTGGCTGGGATTCAATGTGAAAACCAAATAATATTCAGAGAACTGAATGGCGAAGGAGACGTGGTCGCGTTTTCAAGAATTGTAGAAAACAAAGTATACCTATGTTTCCTTGCTCGACTCACTGGTAATTAAGATAAGATAGCCACAAAGATAAGAGAAAATATCTGAATAGAGTTTAGTTTTAAAATTATTGTAAAATATAATTTAAAATTTTAAAATCTTGTTTAAAAATTTCAGAAATCCTGGATTTGAGACCAGTCAAGTCCGCAGTTCTCCTGAATCCTGCTGTAGTGATTACTTGCGATGTGTGTTTATCCGGGAAAGTATCCTACCATCCCTCAACGAAGTGCATATGTGATAGCATTAAGCCAGGAGTCCAGGTTTTGATAAAAACTAGAATTAACCATGACTGGAGCAAATGGAACAAAATGGTTAGCTAATGAAAAAATCTCAGCAAAACTCCTTATCTGAAAAATATATCATGTTGGTATTGCATATCAATATCATGAATGCCTTATTTAATTCTTAACATTAATTTCTTCTCAGGAACCAGCCGTCAAGGTCCAAATTCGAAATGACAAGACTGCAATCATCACAACCAGAATCGGAGAGGGACAAAAAAACGATACATGTAGCAACCTTGCAAACTTGAATGATATGGTCAAAGCCATGCTCAAAAAGTATGAGAAAAGCATCAGTAGAAAAGTTAAGTATGTATATTGTTCGGTTCACTCAAAACCGTCATCTCGAAAAAAGATTTCATTTGGAACATATAAATGTAGTTTTAATTGTTCTGAACAAGCACAATATTTTGAAATACAATAAAGTATGCATGAAAGGTAATAAGAATTATTTTGATTTGGAATCGATTCAATTAATATAATAAAAGGAAATCAAAATGAATTGGGGTTTTATGTTTTTATTCGATTTTTTTGCATTAATTTTGTCTATATTCTATGTACACAAACACACCATAAAAAATGAACATAATGATAAAAAATCCACAAAAATCGTAATATATGTACACAGGATTGAACTATTTGTTGCATTTCCACTTCACACGAATTCACACACGATTCTTCACTTCCTTTTTATGAGTTCACACGAAGAGTTCAGAGTTCAAGAATGATAATGAGTGCGCACATGGGCTCGTACATTAGACCTGTCAGAAAACGATTTTCCACAGAATGTGCATGTATAAGGTTTTTCTCCAGAGTGTATTCGCAGGTGAACATCCAGTATCCAACGCTTTATAAACGTTTTCCCACATTCTTTGCAGGTATAAGGATTGGCATGTCTCAACATGTGCGCTGCCAGGGCCTTCTCCGTCAAATACATTCGCTTGCAAATGTGGCAAGTGTTTTG
The DNA here is from genome assembly GCA_034693345.1 of Entomobrya multifasciata. Classification (NCBI taxonomy): domain Eukaryota; kingdom Metazoa; phylum Arthropoda; class Collembola; order Entomobryomorpha; family Entomobryidae; genus Entomobrya; species Entomobrya multifasciata. Next base: position 13,961 of record JAQFXM010004430.1, on the reverse strand, counting down.
ATATTCAGAACTCAAGTGGAGTTGCTTGTGCCTTTCAAGATTTTGTACATTGGCGTAACTTCTTCCGCATTCCAGGCATGGATATCCATTTTTCTTGAGGTGTACGTTGAATCCCTCTGTCCCTTCTTCAATCCGCCTTCTAGTCGGACCATATGTCACTGCAAAACTCTCCCCATTAACAGCCACTCGAATAGGGTGAAATGAATCTGTCGGATATGATGGTGTAGACACGGAACTCACTGGCCCAGGTGAAGACATGGGATGTGGGTTAATTTGCTTTGAAGGTTGGTTCGCTGGTTCAGCAGGTGGAATGGTTGCATGCAGAGATGACGAGGATTGGTTTGGTTGATGAATGGTCGATTCGGGCGGAAGATATGACATATACAACTGACGTTTTTTTGGGGGTGGAAGCCAGTTTGCATGAAAGGACTGGAAGGTATTTCCATGGAAGGCACTCGTGTTTGCACAAATTACGGAAATAGTCCGAGGTGTGGATAGTTGGAAAGGCTGAGAGACGTCACCTATATATCAACACAAAAAATACGCATTATGTAAAATATTATATTATTCTTGAAAAAAGTAATAATTCCTCTTGTTAAATAATGTTATATAATAGTATAATAGTAATAATGACAAATTGTAAACCAAACTAAACTAATTTTGACTGACCAGTATTTTGAGACATTTCCATCGTGGAAGACTTGAAAGCAAGCAAGTTTGCAATCGGATAAATGTCCTACAAAGAAAATAAAAGGAAAATGATAAGGAAAGACTGAACAATGTCTGATCTGTCTGATGGGGTTAGTTGAAACAAAGTGTTAATTTGAGTAAAACTATTTAGGGACACCACCAATACATCACTTGATAAAATTGACGTACTCACGAAGGAAATATACTTGGTCAGTACTGACGAACGTGTTTTTGAGTCTCTAGTCTTAGGGGTCGGTTGAGACAACGGGTATTACTTTAGCAATAGGTAACTTGTGTAGCACTGATACATCACTTGATGGATAAAATTAACGTACTCTGGGATTTCTAGTTTTGGGATTCAGTTGTCACGAATGAAATATACTTGGTCAGTTCTGATGAACGAGTTTTTGAGTCTCTAGATTTAGGGGTTGGTTGAGACAAATAGTTTTATTTTAGCAAAGGGTTACTTGAAGTTACAGCACTGATATCGATTTTGAGTTTGTGGATAACATGAGACAACCTGTTGCTTTTTGCTGTAATATTTTTTCTCATGTTTTCTTCAGGTACATCTTGAAAATTTTATAATTGATAAGTTTGGGACTATTATGAACTGCTTTAAAATCCAAGCTTCTTGGACGGTGGATGAAAGTGGAATGAGCCAAAGGAAGGAATAGATTCATGGCTATATCAAAATGTTGGTGATGATAGGGTGATGGGTACTTACAAATGCTCACATGAGTTCTAGTCAGTTTAGTTCAATTGTGCTATCCCTTCAGTATAAATACATAGCATGATGCCATCCAATCAGGTTGAATGTCTGTGCATTGTACATTAATAACTGAAGATGAAAGAAATTCTTGAAGATGAAAAAAAATTCTTGAAGATGAAAAAAAAAATCATGATGATGAAAAAATTCTTGATGATGAAAAAATTCTTGAAGATGAAAAGAATTCTTGATGATGAAAAAAATTCTTGATTTTGAATAAAATTTTATTTGAAACTTGATGATTTACACTGCTCGTATGAAGGAATACAGTTAATAAACAATGTATGTATCGAAAAGTAATTTTGACATTTCAGTAATTTTGGGCAATTAAGCTATTTAATGTGCGGTTGTTTTAGGGCATATATTGTCCGTGTGCGTATTTTCTGCATGACTCCTCACAAGCTCCTCAGGTAACGGCAATTTGATAAGCTTCTGTTGTCCAGTATTCTGGGGCTTTATCATCGCAATAGCTGGATAATTGATTGCTGGAACACAAAATATTCAGGGACTATAATGGATGAGTTAAAGGAGACATTAATTTTGAGTTCGTTTTCTTGCATACAATTTTCATGGGAAAGAACCTCCAACTCGGAACCGGCCTCGTCATTAATAGAAAAGTAGTCTAACTCCAGTCCAAATGATGCTCATTCCACCGTGTTGAAGATTATTCCACCGCTCATTCAAGAAAAAAAGAATAAGAGTATATAAAATTAGAGTAGTATCGGAAAATCCAGTCTGCTTTGCTTTGTCATCATACTACATGCACTACACTCTCATGGAATACTATTGGGTTGAATAACTAATTGGCCCTATTGACTACAATAATACTCCACCCTGATATTTCTCGGTATTTTGTATAAATGCTCAAGTCTAAGTAGGGTTTCAAACGCAAAAAAGGGTAGGCTTGGGAATTTTTGAAGAAAGTACATGATAAATTTTGAACGATCGAATTCCATATTGGAACCGAAATAGTGATCTTGTAAGAGGGCTTCATCGGTTGACTTAAAATGCATAGTCTTATCTCGGATTATCTCGAAAAGTTTAAATATAGACCTGCCGTTGTATGACTTTGTGTGTCCCTTGAGGATAAGACCTGCTATATCTGTGATTACTTTCATCCAGTCAAACTGGTGTCCAGCAAATTGTAAATAAGACTGGTCGACAGAACGACGAAATTTAGTAAGACGAAAATCGTTTACATTGAACTCATAGCTACTTGCAATGTCTATGAAAAACTGTAGCGTTCGCTTTGGACTCCAAAACATTGGGTAGTTAAGTACGAAGCCGATTACGGGCCTACATTTTTCATCTTTGTTTAGCATTCGAAGTATAAGAGAGTTTGCATTAAAAAGCTTGGGATGCGGTGAAAGCAGCGGTTTTTGGTAAAGGATTTTATGTACAATTGTGACTCCACCAAAGGGATGGCAATCATTCAAAGCAAACGAAAAGACAATCCCAAGAGACCAAATATCCTGACTATGTTTATTTCGAACCTTAATATTCTGTTCTATTGCTAGAATAACCTCTGGCGGTGAATAGTCTAAGGATCCTCTGGCAAAATCATGCTTACTACTATTATCAAGGGTAGCCTCTATGCTTTCACCAAAGTCTGAGAGTTTTGCACTGTACGGTTGCCCTTTAAAAATCAGAATATTGGATGGTTTAATGTCACGGTGGACAATTCTATTGGCAACCAGAAAGTCCAAGCCTGATGACGCGTCATTTAAAAATTGGGTAATGGTAGATTTATCATGTAATTTCTCAACAACAGCGTCGTGTAGAGTATACAACGCTAGCTCCATAGCAATGCAATAGTAACTTTTTAGAATTCCGCATTCGCTAGCTCTCCAGGTTTGAAAGTCCCTCATTCGAACAATATTGCAGTGATTCTCTAATTTCATCAATGTTGATAACTCTTGGATAAAAGATTTTTTGTGCCTACTGCTTGTGATTTTTACTGCTACAACGTATTTTTCTTTCATATAATACCCACGATATACAACAGAATTACAACTTTGACCTACCAATCGCGTTGGGAAGAAATAAACGTTTGACCGTTTAATTCTATGCGAAGAAAGTGCAGAATCATCATCGTTTCTGCGTTTTCTCTCTGTAACCACCAAACAACTGTATTAACAACACGTACATATGTAACACTAACTTTTTTCTTATTTGCTTACTCTGTTTTATCAAAGATGAAACTGTTCCCTGTACTTTTGTCCCGATATTTTCCATGTCTAGAAAATGCCCTTTTTACTGGTGCGTATCTGCTCTCAAACACTCAAAGCCAAATGAACGAATGGTGCAGATGCTGCTTTCACTCTCTCCTTTATCCTTTCTTTGGAATGAAAGGATAAAGGAAAGAAAGTGAAATGTAGGGGTAAGTTGATAACTTTATGACATTTAACAGACAACATGCAAGATGTACTAATCCTTGCAACAAGAAGTTAAAAAAAAATTACCATGGCAAAGTATAAAGTATAAAAATTACCATGTAAAAAAGCCACACAACTTTCACATGTTATATATTTAAGTTTATTTACTCGTTACAATGGTCTTCAAAATAAGTATTGTATTGTATATCTATTCTGGCACGAAATGTGTTCTCGTAACCAAATTATTGTAAGCGTTTAGCTCATCCTCAATGAGTGATCTACCAGGCAACCCTGCACCGCTTCTCCTTTGACCCTCTTGGTTCAAAACCTCAAAAGTGTTGTCTCCACTGAGATTTATTAGAATCGCAGCGTCACCAATCTAAAAGATACATGAAAGTATGAGGATTATAGTATTAAAGTATTCATGGGAGTTTAGCATTTTTTTGAGCATGGTTATAAATTACTGCTTCCTTTTTACCTTTTCGTTGGCATGCTCAGAGTGATACTGCCAAGCTTTCAAAGTTCCAGGTAAAAAAATGCTAAAATCACAACGTTGCCTTCGTCGACAATTTATGATTACGGCAGGGTTAAGAAGGCAAGCTACTTGCTTTTGGTAACTTTGCACCACACCTGACAAAAAAATAAGCAACAATACGCAATAAGTTTCATACAGATAAAATCAGTTTCATACGAGCAAAAAATATGATTCGTATTTGTTATTTAAAACTTGAAATTTAAAATTGTACCTATAAGCATGTTTAAAAACACGAACGAGTATCGTTTGATTCCAAGTGAACAGAATAGTGTACACGAAGCCAAAATTAAATCCCTCGTCATCCACCTGGTCGTAAATCTGGAATTTTGTTCCATAGTAACCGGTATTCCAAGACTCGCAAATAATTGACTAATTTGGCCTGGATGTAAAAAAAAAATTCAAAAAATTCAAAAAATTCACGCTTCTTCAAAAACAATTCAAAATTTTAATTATTTGTTGTTGTATAAATAGTAATGATATCACCTGGAAATTCGTTACTCTCATGTTCAATGAGCACGGAAGATACTCCAGCAATCAGAGTCCCTGAAAAACTATACAACGGATCAAAGCACATGTAAACTCCACATTTCTTTTCAGCCATCATCCCCTCTGTAATGGTCTGACAGTATTCCATTTGGCCTACTCTTATCATCCTGTTATTGTTAAGATGACGAGATATCGCAGTAGTTATGCTGAAGACAAGATCAGCGGTAAGATGATGGGTTGGCTCGGGTGGTGTGGATTGTTGAATCACGTCTTCAATGATCAACATACTATGAAAATCCACACTCTTGTCCGTATGAAAATTCCCAGACAGACTTGAAGTTGATGTTCCAGCCTGTGGAACCATACTTTCAGGTTCCAATGACGAGCTGAGACTGAGAGATGCTGAATCCAAATCACACGTCACACTGAGTGTATCTTTTCTATTGTCCAGCAAAGCAATGAGCTCCGACATCCGGATAACGGCTTCCTCAGGCATTTTAAAAGGTTCTAAAAGCTCCGGGTCACATTGTCCATCCCAAATGATCAGCTTGTCATTCCCCTTGTACTCCTTAAAAGGTTCACTTAGTAATCTGAAATCCAGAAAATTACGGTTCCAGAAAATAATCAGTAATCAGAAATCAGGGTCTCAAAAACAAATGAGTAAATGATAAAATGAGATATAATCGGATACCTCTCTCCACCTAACATGGCTACGCATTCCACCAACCAACTGAAAGCCAACAGGTTTTGTGAGAGTACGAAACATTTCTTGCCTTTTAAAACTTGTGACATCCCAGCATATATCTCAAACGGGGTAAATATTTCCTTGGGCCATTCATAATCTGGATTGTCAAATGCCAACTAAGTAGATAATAGATAGTAATACATAAACAAAATCTAATTAAGAATAAGATGATTAGAACTGATCATGAGTAGAAATGATAACGATGACATTTTCAGAGCTGATTTTATCCCCCTTACTTACAATGTAAAGGGAACTGACCATGTTACTGCCAATTTTCTCCAGAAATGGTTTTTCAATTGTTATACATGATGACAAATTATCGCAGTCTGCGCTTATCACACTTCCGCCCCTTTTTGTTATAATATCTCGCACCAAGTCTGCATTTTGACCACTAATCGAAACAACAAAACTAAACTCTGCAAAAGAAGACGAAGCGCTTGGAACTGGGCACTGTCTCTCTACACCTCTTAACGTTATCATTATGACCTGACCTTATCTCGCTTGCGCTTGCAATTCTTACTCCAGAATCAAATTAAACAAAACTGACTCCACGAACTACGTAGATAGTGCCGAGTGGACGTACAATGGAACATTAATAGAGACAATTTGAGGAAAGTATTAAAACAGCCAACAAATGACTTTGGGAATTGGAAACGGCACCGAACAATTACTAAACGAACGGGAACAACATGGAATGGATATTGACCAAATGAAAGTATTTCCAACTAATCTCATTCTAGATTCGTCGTCGTCGTCCACCCCGCAAACCTGAGACCCCACAAAGTCTGGAAGTACAGGTCAAAGATGCAATTTGCCATACCATCTTGCCAAAATTACTCACTGCTAATCTTCAAGCACACCTCTTCGAAATGGAGTACAAAAAAAACATTTCGCTTTTACATTAAAACAAGAGAGCTTGAAAACCAAAAGAAAGGTGACACCATTCCAATCTACATTCGTTAACAAAATTGCACCCTACTGATAACCAGACTTGATAGTGATGAGTAGTGTAATGATGAGTACTTGATTGCAAAGAACTCCTTACTTCGAACGTATTTCTGCAGCACATTCACCTGCTTGTTGTGGAAGACTATGACATTTCGCTTGCCCATATTACAAAAGGGGAAGCCAGATATACAGATTACCGTGACGTTCCAGATCCTCTCTTGGTGCATATGATGATTGGAGCACTGGTTCCAGCAGAATTCTCAAGTACTCCAGAAGATCGTGTTAGCCAAGGGCATTGGAAGAAGCTGGGAAATGACTTGCCTGTTTATGGCCCTAAGATCTCCTTATGTTTTTGAGCTAAAACTTTCACCAGAAAAAGCTCTGATTAGGGATGCTATTGCTTTACTGAACTTTACTGAACTGAGCAGCGGAAGTGCGTTGAATTAAGTCGTTCTAGCCCCTTTACTAACAGTTCTTACTTTCAGTTTCTTAGTCGTAAGACAGACTACACAGCGTGAACTTCACCAAGGAAAACTGACATCAGGCCGTCTGATAAGGAGTTTCTGGAAACTTTGACAATGATAAGGGATCTGGAGGATAGAGATCACACAATGGCCGGATGTAATTGGATGTACGATAGTCTTGTTTTGATTGTCGTCAAGTTGACTGAAAATGGTGGACGACTGATAGAACTGCTCAAAGGTCCAAATTAAGGATCTTCTCAATTTAGATTTTGTGATGGATGGATAAAGTTATTATGAAGATTGGCATGATGACTAATATCAATCAGGGAAATATTGCTGAAGTTCGACAAATAGGCAAGACATATTACTCCAGTGTACAGGCAGTTTCCGATAAGATAGCCGAGCTTACCAAATGTCTTAAACAAAGCTTGGAGTAACACGACAGCGATTTGTAGAAGAAAATAGTTCAATTTCCGAGCTTATCAAGGAAATAAATGACCAAGGCCATCGAAACTGGTACGACTAGTAGTTTCCACCATGCAGTTTTTCCTCGTGAATCCAAACAGTTCACTGGAAAACTAGTGAAAGCTAAAGAAAGAACATACCATCATATTTTATTTGTCGTATAAAGCTCATCTCAAGGTTAACCAGGGCAGTGATGAAATCATTACTGAAGATGTGCTCAGATGGACTACTGTATCCCAAGTAGAAATCTTGATAATTTGTCTACTTAGGAAAACGAATCTTTTGTTGGTGGTCCATTCGCTTGAAGATAATGCCATAAAGCTATTCGGTCGGTTTGTTAAACTGAATGAAGAACGATGAATTTAATCGAGGGATGGAACATGACATTGAATTCGACCCAGCCAGTTTCCAGAACAATTGAAAGAGTTGGTTCAACTTTTGGTTTCTTTCTTTGAAACTTGAATGTTGAAACTAGCGGACTTAATAAGTACTACTGATATCGGCGAACTTACGTAGGGAAGTGACGATTATAGCGCCGTGGCAAAGATATCGCAGTAGAGAGAACTGAATCCGTGACCTTTCCATTAACCTAACATATTTAAGTTACTACTATTCAGGCTTCAGCTATGAGTAGTTCCAGGAGTACAAGCTCAAGTAGCTGCATAAATTCAATGCTCTTTGGATGGGTTATCGACGCTTCAGGGGATGATGGTGAGATGGGGATAACCCGTTCTTGTACTCGTTGTTGTTGAAGGGTTGGTGGTTTTAGTGGTTTGGGGTTGGTCTTCGGATTTCTGCTCATTGACGCGGCTGAGTCTATGAAAGTTTTTACTAATATCCCGTGACTAATTTCCTGATTTGCATAAACAAAAGGTTTCGTAAAAGTTTTAAAGCTGCTTTGCATAGTCATAAAAGATTTAAATGGGGATGACAAAATGAAGTCACTACTGAATATGTGCTGTAGAGGGTGGATGTGTCGAAATGTGGATGAGTACAATGAATAATGAACTAATAATTTACATGTATTAATGAACACAGATTAAAGTTGATTTTAGATATGTTTTACAATGAATTAATAATTTACATGTAATAATGAACACAGATTAAAGTTGATTTTAGATATGTTTTACAAAAGTCATATAATTTATAATTTACAGTACAGTGCTACACAGTGTCTCTACACAAATGAGAAAGTTTTACTCAAAATCTCATTGAAAATCTTTGCTATACGGGCGAACAAACATTGTACACTTATTTTTAATTCCATACGAGTTGGATGCTTTTACTTTCTCCATCCAGGCGAAGGATTTCAGTTCCTCCTTCTCGTTCCCCTGAAATGATTTCAGGTGCTTCTTTGCACACAGATACCACTCTGGGTTTTCGGGTAAGGTAACCCTAGCTTCTTCACTTGGAGTCTTAGTGTTCTGAGCTTCCCTTGAACAATGTGCCGCGATACATCTCCAACTTTTACCTTTCTGTAAAAAAAAAGAGCGTGGATTGACTTAAAATGGAATTTACCAATGGTGAAAAAGGGATTATGCTGACTCTTTAGAGAACTTTATAACAATTTATACTCACGCTGTTCGAAGTCTTGTTATAAATTCGGCCTTTTAACATGAAGTTCGGGAGCAAGGCCAGTACACCGCATATGTCGCCAAAGCGAAAGGATAGACCAGTTTTTCCATGTTCATAGAGAAGCTGCATTTGTTCTTCCCATGAAACTACATCTTTACCAAGAGTTTTTTTAGTAAACTTTTTGAGTGAAATCATCAGGTCCTCGTATGGGCGACTGCCGAGATTACCTGTAAAAAATACAGATAAAAGACGGATAAAATTAGATGCATTAAAATTTGACTAAACTAAACATAACACACACATTTGTCGAATAACACATCAAACGATGTATGTCTTACTTTTAATTTCGGGATAATCCTTAAGACAGTAATAGTCCAGGTGTCGGATAAACACTCCAGGAAATGGACATTTTGCAACGCTGCATGTGTAAAATAATACACGGTTTTCGTCACCCGTTGGGATGATTAGTAGAGATTTAGAATGATTCAATGGTTGATAGATAGCTACACCCAATTCATTGTTCACATATGGCTTCTTCCCTACCATATAGCAAAGATCTAATCTTTCATCGTCACTCTCCCAGGATAGCCCATACTCCTCTGACAAAGCATTGAGTATAAACTCAATCTCTGCAAATATTAGATTTAAGAAATAATAAATTAGACACAAGAATGATTTCAAAAGATTCGAATGATTGCATTGATTGAAAAAAAAGTTTTTTATTATTGATAATCACCTCCACTGGTAATCAATCCAAACAAGCCAACTTTATACCCTTCTACATATGGCAAGCTCTCAGACGGGGTCTTGGTGTAAATCGTCGCTAGAACTTCAAGTTTCAAGTCATTACACATACTCCCTGAAATGCTAGGCGTTGTACAACCTGTGAAAGATTTGAGATTTTTTCGTTATAACGTTAAAAATGATTAAGTTCTACCCAGGTTAAGCTAACAATAAGCGTTACAATAGGTTAAGCTAACTAGGTGGATACCTGAATAGGGACAGCATGGAGCCCTGAACTTCACCGAGCCGTTACTAACAATCATCAGTGCACCGAAAGTTTCGTCGTAATCGTAATAAACTTGTTGATTTTCGATCTCCAACCGAACCGGTCCAGATTCCTTAATCCTTCTCATCGCTTTATTGTAAGTTCCAAGAACTGCTGCATTTTGCCATACCTGGTGGGTAGCTTCTCGGAAAATCCTAATTTTCTCCTCCAAAGTTCCTCCATCCATGGCTCGAAAACAATCAGCTCACAGGTCACAAAGTCGGGTCACAATATAAAAAAATATTGCTTAATTTTAATTGTTCACAAAATAGATTCGATGAAACTAGCTCAACTTTTTTTTTAATAGATAATTTGAAACGTACATTAGCAAGTACTTAAAAAAGTAGCTCCTCTTAAAACAGTGTAAACAACACACATGTGCCCGCCTTGTTGTGTGATGGGGTCATGCGAGAATTAAGACATGATGAAACAGGACTCTCCATCCTCTCCTCTCCTCGCTCATCCATTAGATAAAGACTTGATGCTATCCAGTTAGCTGAAGGCTCAGTTGAGCTCAGCTGAGTCATTGATGAAGTTTGTTCTCCTTCACATTCTTCAAAACCAAACACTTTGGAAGTTTGGAAGTGGAAACACACAGACACTTTGGAAGTGGAAACACGCACACAGTTTGGAATTTTGAAGACTGATATTTTTAATTAGGCATTTTGTAGTACAGCTGTGGCACATTCAAAAAAATGTCGTTTACAGACTTGTTCGGTTTTGGCAAAGATGAACATTGTCTAAATGTTAGAGAAATGAAGAATACTGCAACCAGTGAGGAGGTAAAAGGAGATTATTTTAGCTTGTTCTAGTTAATGTTTTAGTTTTGTTTAGTTAAAGTTAATAATTTAATCATTTGTGTTTACTTGTTTAAATTTGTTTTTTCAGCTAACGAGAATGCGGCAGGCAGCCCATGGATACTTGGAAGCCCACCGGATTAAGTGCCATCTCCAACTTTTCCATTTACTATCCCAAAGTCGAAATCAGATTCTGATTGAAATGGAAGAACCACCCAAGACAATATATTACTACCCTTACTTTAAAATCAATGAAATCGTGTTGATGTATGATGATGTCACATTTTGCTTGCTTATTGTTCATCCAAAATCACATAGTGTCACCCCATTGTGTTGGAGCAATAGTTGTAATAACATCCCATGCCCGTCAGGTGAACTGCTTTGTGAACAACACCTTCCGGCTTATCAAGAGTGGTTTAATGGAATACCGTCAGTTATAGACGAGCTCCAACCATTTCCAATGGAAACGTACGAGCACCAAAATCAGCAAGATTCCATTCATGGGGAGAAGGATTGGCAATTCATTCCAGGTAAACCATTGAGCTCAGTGTGAGTTTTAAAAACTGTTTTGATAGATATCTTGTAAATTAACTGCATTGCATTCATTTACAGCACATAACGATGCATTCCTTATCAGAAGAGCAATGATAGCGCTCAAAGCTTCCATCTACATGAAAGAGAAACCTCCCACGCCTCATCAACTTTTACAAATGGACGTGACGGAAACAGATTTTATTTTAATACAAGAGTATTTGCGTGGAAAAATCTATCGACATCACGGCATCTGGCTTTCGTTTTCGTGCATCAAGGGAACGTTCATCTACAGAAAATCTACCCAAGCCCAGTGGAACACTGTGTGTATAAAGAGTTGAGTTTAAAAAACTTTTAATAATTTTCGACACACTTTAATCTGTTCTGAATATCACCCTGAAAATTGTTGTTACTTAGATTTAAATATCACCATTTTTTTGTTACTTAGATTGTTTCAACCCAGCCAGGATTTTTACATTTTTGTGTAAAACGCACACTGCTATCGGAAACAACGAGATGGTTATAAATTGCATCAAAAAGCTCGTCAATATTGACCATATCGAGAATTGGACGTTGAATCACAAGGAAAAACTTATCAAAATAATTAAACAACAGAAACGGAGAAGGATACAACTGGACGATGGTGTCTATTTGAGGAGTTTTGGGATGTGGGACGTTACACTGACAAAAACAAGAGCGGAGTCTGCAAAGATGTGCCCCTTTTTTGGAGTAAATTGTACCAAGTTCGGACAACATAATAGCTGTCAAGGGCTGCCATATTATGCTCTACTGACGTACTCTGGAACAAAATTTACCATTTGGGCAGGAAAGTACCGAGCCAAAGCCCCCAAAGGCAAAATCATAATTGAGATCAGAAATATAAAGACTCAGGCTGAAAGAAATAGTTGGTGTTGTGCTATTTTTTTATTCCTCATGATTGAAAACAAAGACTTTAAGCTAACCAACCAGAGAATTACAACTGGTAAATACGTTGCAAGGTGCTTAAACCGCTTACTTCAAGAAGCAAATTTGGAACTCAAGCCAGACAATTCGCCTATGGAAGAAAAAATCGAAGACCTTTGTCTTCGCTTTATTCCCGACCACGAAAACTACAAAGAGTTTGGGAAAGTGTACTCTGCAATAAACGAAACGAGTCAACGAATCTACATAGGTCAGACGTCATTGCTAAAACACGAGATGCGACCCCGAAACGTCGAAATGGAACCAACCACGTTCAAACTTCTTCTTACCGGGGGTGATGTAAAAACGCAAGCAATAGCATGTGTACACCAGCCATCGGATCTTCTCACAGCCGAATCAGTATATATTTTGGTATATCAGTTGGGAAAGCATTTTCTCGACCAAGAACTTTCTGTCGTGAATCTCATGGTAGACATCAGCAAATTTAAAAAATCCCACTGGACTGTTATTAATTTTGTCTTGCAGCACTTGTTTGGTCAGCGACTACAAGTCGTATCCACCGGTCCAAAAAAACATATAACAAACTGTAACAGGAAGAGAAAACATGAAATTTTCCTCTAATTTTACATTAATCCAACAACTAGCAGCAACAGCAGCAAAAGCCTTCCAAAACAAAGGAAACAAAAAAGACGCCATCAACGCTTCAGTCGATGCCCTCGTAGCCCAACCCCAACACAACCCGCTCATCAACCCCAACGCAACCCCCGCTCATCATCAAACACACCATACCCTCCCCCGAATCTCATCCCCACACCTCTCTGCTCAAACAACACATCATCACACTCCTCATCTACAACCGCATTCCAACAACAACAGCAACCCCAACACAACCACCGTTCATCATCAAACACCACATACCCCTCCCATCCCCCGAATCTCATCCCCAGAACCCCCCGCTCTAACAGCACATCATCATCCTCCTCATCCAGGCCAGCTACTAGCGCACCTTCTCAAGCGCCTATAACGATCACCCCTGCTAACATACCGAGTACTGGGGATACTGGGGGGAACCCACCTCCAGCTCACAACACGCCGTTTAGGTATGGGAATGACAACAGAGAGAAGAAACTGGATGAGAGTGTGACTATCCAACCAGTTCACAAGTACGTCAAGGAGCTGTACACTGATGTTATCCCGAGGAAACCACGAAACGGGTCTGATTGGCCCCAACCGCAAGACACCAGATTAGAAAAAGAACGGTAACGGCCCTAAAGATAAAAAGTCGTTTTTGAATATTCCCAAGCCAGCACCGGAGCCTATCATAATTAGCCTACCAGACTACTCTATTCCGATTAAGGATGTGTGGGGACGGGGACGAAGCATTTGACGCCGTTTGGGTAGACGTTGAAGCAGGCGGATGTGACTTACTATACTGACTGACTGACTATAGGAAGAGTGTTATTGCTGCGTTTATTTGTGATGTGTTTTTGCAGAACAAAGCGGTGTTGAAGTTTTTGGAGAATTGTAGTGAGTTGATACATAATTGTAAGAAGGAGAAGCAGCAGAATGAGATTAGGGTCAGGAAACTACGGATGCTTGTGGCGAGGAAGCAGGT
>JAQFXM010004429.1:0-17184 GCA_034693345.1 Entomobrya multifasciata | reverse complement strand
TGTTGTCCATTAAATTTTAATGAATCCGAGTTTTTGAGAATTAATTTATGTTTGTGTGTTATGAATGTTTCTATGGAACATTTTGTGCTTGTATAACACTCCCATACTCCCATCCCAGTCCCAGTCCCAAACTCTACCACACGATTGAACATTGAACATTTAACTTTTAATCCTAATCCTGGTCCATGTACCGTGTTGACTAGCCATTCTAAATTCGTTGAATTAATTAAACTTTCTCATTTAAATAAATCACTACTACCCTTACTACAACATTGTTGTGTGTAATTTTAGTGTTTTGCCGTGCCTAAACTGCATGCATGCAATAATATGTTTGAGTTTTGAGTATATTTTGTATCTGATTTGATGCGATGTGAAGGTACAAAATCTGCCCTGTAATGAATGATGCTATGAATACGAAATGAAACTATTTTTACAGATTTTTGATGGTATTTTTACAAATATTGAACTTGGTATCGACTATCGACTATCAATAGTCCGTGTCCGTGTCTGTATTGACTATGTTAAAACGAAGAGTATAAATGTCTTGGCAGGAACAGAACTGCTAGCCAAGTAGATTAGTCTAACCAAATAAATGCACAAAGAATGACTTCAAATGACGTTGGTAAAGTTTAAACTGTATTTTTATATTATAAATCTTTTACACGCAGACTGAAGTTCAATCAAACGATTTGGTAACAAATTGATTTAAAATTAAGTTATAACAGACAAAGCATCAATAAAATATCGTGAGGTAGTATAAATAAAATGCAGGAATGTTGAATTATAAAAATGTATCAAATGTTGATAGTACAAAATATAGTATGCAATTTAAATATGAAATTCAATTTCCATGGAATAAATGATTTTAAATCTCCAGGTAACAAGTTGTCAATTAAGCAGTTAAATCATAAGTTAATCTTTTCTGGGTGATGGTGGAAGCTGAGGATCCTTATTCCAATCAATAGACCCGAAATCAATTACAATTTTCTTGTTTTTCGGAACATACTGGCTAAAAAATTCATTAAAAGAAAACAATGATTACTGTAACAACTTATTAAAGTTCAATAGATTAGATATCCGAATAACCCGAATTCCTTTTTTTGCTGTATGGATTCTTACTTGTATTTAACTCCAGCAGCATCAAACATTCGGCGACTAGCCACACATTCATCTTTAGTCCAATTTTTGTTGGACAAGTAGTGAACCTTAAAATTCAGATCAAACCATTAAATTATTTTTCGTTGCCAAAGAAACGTATTTTTTAAAGCTGTTTACACAGTTAGTCTGATAACTTATTTTACTCATTACCTCCTTGATTCCAGCTTGAATGATAAGCTTGGCACATTCATTACAAGGAAACAAAGCCACATAAATCCTACATCCTGTCAATTTTCCAACAATTTTGTTCAGAATCGCATTCATTTCAGCATGGCACACTAGAAATCAATTTTTAAAACATTATTCATCATTTCATTAGTTATTTCAATATACTGCCTTTTCTCTAAAAATCAAACATTCAATTCATCATTCTTAGCTTCAGCTTATCAAAGACAACTTACCATACATATATTTAGTCTTGTGCTTCTCCTCGGAATCCTTTCCCCACGGAAACTCATCATCACTGCAACCACTTGGCATGCCATTGTAACCAATTCCAACAATTTTGTTTTCCTCGTTAACAATACAGGCGCCCACCTGTTGTTGTGAGAACGACAAAAGCAAATGATATATTATTAAAATCTAAACAGGTTTATTTGATGAATGATGAGATGGGAATATGATATAATGTCAGACTGTGACTTTTGATACAAGACTTAATTAAGACACACACATGATTCATGTGACATGAAATTAAAAACTTGTTACATAGTGTACTGCACTGCATTCCTCTAACGACAAATTACGACTTACTTTACTTAATAATTATTATGTGACTAATTTCTTACCTGTGTGCAAGGATCTTTAGATCTCATCGCTGAAAGGAAGGCTACTCCCATAAAATAATCAGACCAATTCAAGTAGTCATCACGCTTTTTAGTAAGATCCCTCGTCAAGTTGACGTTATTTGCGTCTAGTCCATTTTGATTAGTTTTAAGATTTTCATGGTCATTAATTGACAAGTCTTTTATATTGTCAGCCACATTATCTACCCTAACTTCAGGGGTTTTGGAAGAACTACTCATGTTACTGATATCTTAATTTAAGGCACCCTTTAAAGCTCTGTCTCTGTTAGTAACCCAGTAACTAGTTTTAAATGTATCACTTTTAACATAAAAATATTATAACTTAACCGGAAATTCAGACTAAAAATGAGGAATGCCGGAAGGAAACCAAAAGAACAAAGGAAAAATATTCAATGCACTTGCTTTGCACTTTTGCAGTATGTTGATGTTCTAAAGTTTAACAGAAAAACAAACTTACTGAATCCCTCTTTTTGATTTGACAGCAGCATGCTCGATGGTTATCTTTTTGGTTCACAAATTCTATTTGTGCAATGCATGCAAATGTACAATTTCGTTTCGACTAATCAAACAAGACGGTGAGCTGTTCTGCGAGTGTGAATGAATTCATATGCGGCAAAACATTAGAAAATTTGTCATAAAATGTAACATTCAGAGATTTGTTTGAACATGCGCAAAGAAATAATTATAATTTATACAAACAGGTTGCGTTCTTATTTTTGTAAATTGCTCATTTAATTTAACAGCCAAATAAATCATGACCACGTTTTAACTATTACTTTGTAATATAAAACTAGCAACAAATCAATTAATGTTAATGTAGATTGATTACTGCTATGCAGCTAAATTCAACACCATAAAACTCATGAATGACCAAGTTATAACTACATACTACATCATATACAAATACAACCAATGAACAAAACTATTAAAAATTCGATTTTAGTTAATGTCCTAATGGCAACAAGAAAAACTGGTAGGTCTTCACAGCAAAAAGTTTATTCTCCACCTTCTTCTCCTTGCATCTCTGGAACCAGATCATCGTCTGCTTGCTCCACAAGATCATTGTTGCCCGCAATCTGTAAAGACCCCATTTCAAACTGTTCAATTGCTGCTTCAGCCAAGTCTAGGTCATCGTTCGGAAAGGGAGCATACTGCAGAACGAGAAAACGCACTATTAATTCATAAATGCTTAATTGATAACAGTATTTATCAATACTATGAAAATTTCTCACAACTCACCTTTGGAAACATCTGCATAACGCACTCATCCAGATCCAGATCTCCACTGAGAGCTTCAGCTTCCACTGGGATAACCACTCCATCATCTCCGTACTTCGCACGCATTTTCGTCACGTACGCCCTGACTCCCTGCGAATTCGAAGAAACAACAAAATCTAAAATGAATTCCTAACGTAAAACTATGCAATGCAAAAGGTTAACTTTCATTTATAAAAGTTGTACTTACACTCATAGATCTTTTCCACTTGGCAATGGTGTACCCATCACTATTATGCTCGGGTTTCCTGTCGGGATATTCTGAAGAGTATGCTTTGTAGCGTATCTTCTTAGCATCACCCGGAAACGGTAAATGTTTGACTTCAGCCCTATCTCCAAAGTACTGAACCATCATAGTTTCCTCATCAGGGTTAAGTGATAAAACCTTGGCAGGCCAAAACGGGTAGCTTTCCTCCTTAATCCAAATCACTAAATGAGGAACCTGCAAACATGCATAAGTGAAAAGTTAACTATGTATTTGAATGGTAGTAAATTCAGTAGCAAAAATTTCACATTCTAGTCGACTCACTGGGCAAGGCTCCCGAACGTTGAAATACTCCTTTGAGTTATACAACTTGCCCCTCTCATCAATGGAGTTAATGGCACAGTCATAACAAACCACCGCAACTTTCATGATTCCCTTTAATCTAGCAAGCGCAAGGTTCGCCACATCATTAGCTTCACTTTCTCCTAAATTCAAAGAAATGATAACGAAAGAATAATTAGCATGTACTAACTAGATTACAATAT
The DNA here is from genome assembly GCA_034693345.1 of Entomobrya multifasciata. NCBI lineage: Eukaryota > Metazoa > Arthropoda > Collembola > Entomobryomorpha > Entomobryidae > Entomobrya > Entomobrya multifasciata. The sequence continues at coordinate 13,195 of JAQFXM010004429.1, read as the reverse complement.
ATGGTAAAGTTAGCACAAAAATTAACTTACTTGCGAACTCGCAAACAAGATTAAACTTGATCATTTGGTAATCAATAAAAAATCCTTCTACGGTTAGATACTCCTCATTGGTAGCCTTCTCCAGAATTTTGGGCATGGTAATGTGAGCGTCATTCCCGGTTGATAATTTCGGACTACCAAGAGAGTCCTGTGGGGTTTAATTGAAATTGAAACAATTTATACAATTAACTTTAGCACAATACAGTTGAATAACTAATTACTACTTCAAGATGGAATGTGGCTATGTACTTACAACAAACTCGTAAATCATGAACCTTGCAATCGAAGACAATAGTTTGTTCAACTGCTTCTTAGAATACTCCTTCATAGTCTCCACTTGCCTAAAAAAACATACATACAAAGATACTCATAAATATACTACTCCAACCAAAATGTCAAAACAAAAGTACGTACTGTTTAATAATTAAATTTAGTTTTACTACTTACGTTTCCTCTGAGACAACACACACACAGCATTTCACCAACTTCACTTTTTTGTACTTTGACTTGCAAGCTTCTTGCAATGACTTGTCGAAGATGGGGTGAGGGTACCCTTCGTACATAAAGGCACACTTTCGGTGAAAATGCCTTCCACACTTCTCACAGCAATAGTAAGGACCAAATATCGCATCCCCGTTGGCACACACGCACTTCCAGCATACACCTCCATCGATCACTTTGCTGATCGTCTCCCAGTCACATCCGTGTCCAGTGGACGCCATTTCCATAAGTTCATCAGGAGTGGGAATGTCATGATCTCCAGTCTCCATGCCACCATTATCATTACTACGTTCCCAAGAACCATCACTTTTCCTTGCTCGTAGGCTCCTCCCCGGTGGTGCCTGCGTAGGGGTCCGTGAACTTCTTCCAGCCATTCTTCTCCAGTTTCCTTTAAGGCGCACTTTGCAAGTTTTAAAACTGAAAGATAAAAAAATACAAAAAAAGGAGTTCATTAAATCACTCAACCAAAATATAAAATGGAATTTCCGCACAATAAACTTCTCACATCACAGCCCTCCTTTTTCTGCAGTTTGCAGTGGACTGACACTGAGACTGAACTGTCCTCTGAAACGACAAAAGAACGATTGATAGCGATAGGACGAATGAAACGGAATAAAAATGGCTGATGCAATGCGCTTGGGTGGTGCACCACCATGGTGGTCGGTGGTGATCTTTTGGTCTTGCTTCTCTCCAGTCTCCAGCAAAGTAATCTGCATATCTACGATTCGATTGCCGATATGGAAATTGCATTCAAAGTTTTGCGTGGCGATTGCAACTCGACGACAGTGATGATGACTATTACATATTATGGAAGAAGACAAGGCAGCAAGCTGCATCCAAAAAGTGATGCTTTTAAGAAGACAAGTGAATGAACAAAGTCAAGTAAAGAGGTACTAAATTCACTTTGATGTGTATTTTATGATGGCGTGAAAATATCAAAATGTGTATTTTTGCATAATATTTATTTCCACCCATCTATTTTGACGGACAACGGACGGAACGGAGTATACAAAAGTGCAACAACATTGAACATGAGAAAGTAGACAATTTTTGAGATTTCTCAAAGCAAAATTGAAATTCATGGAATTTTGCAATGATAGCCAAATAAGCTTTTTTTTAGGACCAATGCAATTTGCATTAATTGGACTGGATTTTAATTGTGATTTCAACGACAAACAGAGTAGCTGCAGGTGCAGGGCATCTCTACATGCATGCTACTAATTTAGTTAAGATTGCAATCATTTATCCATATTGATTTGCTTTAAATCATGTCATGCCATGGCTTTTGCATTTAGTTTTTAATCCGGAATCCGCAATCTATAAAAATAGTTTATTCGGTAAAATAACTTCAAGTTCTTCATATTTTGCGCGCTACCAAAACAGTAAAAGTAGAAAAACCCTTCTAGAAAATTCTTAACCCTTTTTCCTTCATTGGGCCATGCACCCTAAAAAGTTAATTAGTCTGACTCTAGTTTTCTAACAAAGTAACGCATCATTATCAAAGTACAGTCATTTTAATGATTCTGGTGAAAAATTAATGAATAATCATCACGAGCATCAATAATCAGCCACGTGATTGACAAGATAGTGCTAATTCTCTGTACAAGAACATTCTGTACCTATCAATTTCACAAAACGCGTGCCTCTTTTTTTACCTCTAATGAATCCTTTCATCTTATAAATATTAGTGCACATTAAAAATAGCACTTATCTTAAGTACAAATCTCTTTTCTGAATCTGTTTGATTGCACATTCGACTTCACCCATTTACGTCATTCACCGACATCCTCATCACCACCACCACACCATCATCTTCATTACCTATCTATCATATTATAATATCCCTTAAATTTTTACTACCAAAAATATATTAACCAGCAACACTACAGCAGTTAAATAAACTGGTTCTTCTAAAGCCACAATAACTGTAGCAAAATTTCTTTAGCTATTTTCTCGTCACAGGAAAATACATGCGGTGGGGAATGGGGTATGCTCGAAAAGTCATGCAAGCGTGATATGATGCCTGCAGCCGCCGGCCATTTTTGGCCAGAATACATGCCTACCTTTAAATAATATTATGATTTTGATGACGATGACGTTCAAAACTACTCTCCTCCTCTGTCTGTAATTTTCAATAGAATTGTTTTGTTTACTATCCAACAACTAACGCAAGCAATTCAATAAAATAAACAGGAAATTTCTCTGGCATTCCCCTGAAATATATTTTTTTCTATAAAGTAAACTACAGCAACTTAACATGCATGACACCAGGGCTATTTTCAACCAATTTTTATTTCCATTTTCATACAGTTCATCATTATCATAAAATTCTAACAAAATAGTAATATTTGTATAGCAGTCCATTATCTGAAAATAACATCTTTAGAAAAAAATGAGCGTATTTTAAGATGATGAGGTGAAGGAGTGAAGAAATGCGAGCGAAAATATCATCATTGCAAATTTAACATTTCATTTTGCATTCCTCCTAGTGAATAATTTTTACTGAAAAAAAACTGACGTAGGTTAGGTAGCTAGAAATTTTTGCACGTGTATACATTAAATACAGTTTACTCACAAATGTTGTTATGGTAGCAGCGGTGGTAGTGGTTATAGTTATGATTATGATATGATATGTGATGGGGTTGCTATTGCCAGTTGCCATATAAATAGTTGATGAAGGTCCAGCGCAACTCGGCAGAAAAGCTTTGAAGCGCGTCATTATTACAGCGTTCGCTTCTTCTAGATCCGGAACGCATACCTGTCTTTGTTGCTCTACTAGTAATTGTAGTTTACACACGCTTTATTTTTCTGAGATCTGCAGAGCAGAGTTGACTTGTGCCAGTAGACCGGAAATTATGACGTACATTGATTCAAAGTGTGGTAAGAAATATGAAAGAGTGTGGATTCTGTTCTAGATTACATTCATTTTTAACTGTTTCCCTCATCACCACTACACGAAAAGTTGTGGCTGTAAAATAAAAACAAAAAAAGTAATCGTAGAGTTCTCATTGAGAGGGTTGAACCGAGTGTATAAAAAGGGGTGCAAATTGACAACTTTAGATTTAATTCAAATTGTGCACCTGAACAAGTAACAACTCTTGAGAAACTGACACACTGCTTGTCAGACAAACAATTTTTAATACAATTTACCGTTATACCGTTTGCACTACTGTTTTGAAAGTGCATCATCATTTTTACCGTTGGAAATATGGCAGTTATTAATCTCATTAATAAACATAAAATGTGGAGTGCAGTTGCAGTTATAATTTTTATCAGTTATTTTGCCGTGCCTGGCGAATGTCGGCCTTGGCCAACTTATCGTTGGTTTGACTATGAAAACTTTCCATCAGAATCACAAGCTAAACCCATTCTGGATACGGGGACTGGCCATATTTTGGGAACTGTGGGTCCACTAAGGCCATACGAGCCTTGGATTTTGGATTGCAATCTTTTATTTTCGGATAAGAAACCCGAACCTGGAAAAAGGCATCCGAGATGCAAGGAAGTAGATGAGACGAATGAGAAGGAATATGCCAAGTTTTTACTTCATGTGCAACAATGGGAGGAAGCGTATATTGATAGGGCGGAAAGGTGGAATTCCAGATTTCCAGATGCCAAGGAAACTGAGAAGAAGAAGTATGAAACGTTGAAGGCATTTGCGGATTCACACAACTTGTAAGCGAAAACGTGAGTCTTTTTAAAAAAATCAAGCACTTTCAAACTGTGGGTTCCAGCACTGATGACTGATGAATATTACAAGTTCAAATAGCAAAATTTATAATTGTTTTGTTTATTTGATTGTTTTTTAGAAATGTAGAAGCATTAGAAAGTGAAATTCTTGCAGCGACAACCACTTCAGCCCAACGAACAGAATGTAAGAATAATGCCAAGTGTGCACCAACAACTGAAGCCAAAGATGTTGTACAAGATCAAAAGGAAATGGAAATGGACAATCCTGAGTCAGAGGAAGTTCCCCGATCGATTTATTGAGATGCTGTGTATATAAATTTATATTAACATTGGAATTCAAACTTCAATATATCTACTTGAACTTCTAAATCATTGCCATTTCAATTCAATACGTTCATTAGCCAAGGCAAAGACAAAAATAAATGTAATTTTAGTACAAAATGTTGATTGGAATATTCTGGTGAAATCAAAGTGAAGTGAATTTCAAAAACATTAAAAAGTTATTTTTTCGGGGGAACCAACTCAGACTCAGGGAAAAGGTTAATGGTCATGTGTTCCCATTTACATATATTTAGTTTAGAATTTAAAAAAAAATATATACTTTCTTCTGAGTACTGAGTAAGCTGTATAATTTGTATTTATTGTGGAGTTCTTGCGTGATTTTTTTTTATATACGAGAGTCTATCAATTAATTTGTTAAATAACTTTACTAACAAAAAACTATCGATACTTTAAAATGTGTATAAATAATATCCTTGTTCCATGTGCGACAAGTTTATGTAATTCTAGATATTCTGGAATTCAGTGAGTATGTAATTTGTTATTACAAGATGAAAGTGACAAAACTTGATTATATTTTTTTTTTGAATAAAGTTACACAATACATTTTGAGATTAAAAAAATAACATTGTATATTTTATGTCCCAGAGAAGTTGATTACATTTTAAAACATGATAAGTCTCTTTGTTCATTTTTTCATCAAATCACAGACAGAGATATGTTTTATGTAATGAACAAGTTGGCTCATCTTCATCACCACCACCGTCATCAGCTTTATGGAGCGTGGCATTTCCTTCACTCTCACTTCTTCTTATCCACCCACACATATCTTTATCTTAGTTTTTTTGGTGGATGGTACACGCAGATTTTCAAGTTGTTGAATGCTGAATGAGCATTTAATGAACAGTGGAAAATGTTGTTTTAAAATGCTTGCGGTGGTGGTCGTTGTGCAAGTTGGCAGGGTAATTAGCAGGTACAAAAGTCGGAGAGACGGATCCTTTCTTGAGATTACGAGTTTTATTGCCAGTTATATTGATTTAATTATGTAGTAGCAGAGGCAAGAAGCGTGTAGTACAAGCGTAATATTATAAAACACGTATAATCAGATTGACTTAATTACTAACAAAAACGGGTTAAAAAATGCAGTAAAAATGTTTCAGCTCAGCTACTATTTTTTCTGGGAATAAAGCATTGCATTTGCTAGTCACTCACTGGTTTACACTGAAATTAGGTACTTATCATTCATTTTTTCTGTGTATTTGCAAATTGACTTTGTCATAACCTTTTTTCCTTCTTTGAGAAAAAAATTGCAAGCTTAAATCAAAATGTATTTTTTGGAATTTAAAATGAGTGTAGAAAAAAAGAAAATTTTAAGTGATGGGATGTGACCGGTCTCGTTCCACACGTGCAAATTACACGAAAAAAGTTCATGTACAAAATTCATTTCGAAAATCAAATTTTTTATTAGTATCTTATCACTTGGTCGAATGCATTACAAAGGTTGTTTCGAGAAATTGAAGGTTTTCATAAATTATGTTGATTAGGATGATAGATGGATGAGAAAATAGATTAAAAAACCAGTAAAGGACGTCAGCGAAGTAGACATGCGGAAAGTGTTGATTCTTTTGTTCTACATTTTGTAAGTCTCATAATGCCCCGAATAAAACATTCAGTGCCATGTCGCTGACCAACTGTCAGACAATAATTAGACAACAACATTTAGAAAATAAAGCCAACTACATAAAATGCACACATGAATGTTGAATATAATATGACTTCTATCTATTCGTGAAAAATTTTGTTGTATTTGGGGCAACTTGAGACACCTTTTTTATAACAACTTAATTTAATAAATTAGTGAATAATATTTTCCGACATTTACATAAATGTATTGCATGTAATCTTAAACACAGCCATTTTTCATTTTTATCCTATTTTTATGCATTTTTCTTGTTTTCATTTGTACGCGTGGTGGTTTTGGTTGGATGCATGCGATTTTCAACTTCAAACCTTTTTCTCTTCCATCTTCGCAATAGTCCATCCATTCATTCTCAGACAACAAAGCTTGGAAAAGTTACGCTATATAATTATCAATGGAAAACTGGTTCCAGTTTCCGAACCCGAACAGTTTTCAAGCAAAAAATGAAAACAGTAAAGTGGAAAGTACCTAGCTACTTGTTGCGTGTATTTTTTTGCACAACTCAAAAACTTCGTCGTCCTTTTCCAGCAATAATAAGTCTTCTTCTTGGCTTTCTTCGAATAAATTTATACTATGTCGGTTTAAATGAGAAGAAAATCATAAAAAAGAGTATTACATCACAACAATAAATTTTTAAAAACACGCCAGAGTAAAACTATGAAACACTTGTAGTGCGAACTGAGAAATGTACATAGACACGCAGGTAGTTAAATTCTTTATGATTTGTTAGAATTTTTATAGTATACCTAATTGAATTTTTTTTCTGTTTTGAATAGTCTTGTCTGGCTTTTGTCCAAAGTAAAGAATAATATGCGACTTAACTATTCGGGTAAGGAAAAGATAGAAAATACTACTAAGTTACCTACAGAGGTCATGGCTTTATTGTTTACTAACAAGATAATATTATGCTCTCTTGCGAATCATGGGATATAAGTGTGAGTTGTTAAGGATATTATAGTAAGTCTGGAAACGACATTAATGATACATAGTATAAAAAATAGGAACCCGTCAACACTTCTCTTTGCACCTTGTATCCTAATCGCAATACAAACTAAAAGCATTGAACTGTTCAAAAACAAGCTCCATTTTTTAGAAACAAAAATTATGTTTTTGCAAAATAAAACTAACTTAATTTTAGATTTTTTATTAGAACATTATAGTCTTCTTGAAATGAAACTGGCCTTCTTAAAACATCATCACATCTTAACTACAAAACTTGTAAACATAAAGATAAATTGAATGTGAACTCCTCCGCAAAAGGAAGGCAAGGTCGATCTCATCTCTTGTACTTTTTGTACACGTCTATGCAAAACAAAAAGCGCGTCGTAGTATCCATTGCTTAAGTCTGATGATGAGATGAGAACTTATCATTACTCGGATCCCAGCCAAAACTAACAATAACAATAATTAGAATCAATTTAAAACAGGTTTAGCTAAACTAATGGCTATTTAGGCGGTGCTGCACTGTTGCAACAAAATAATCAGTTTAATGAAAAGACTAATTTTATTTTTTTAGGTAGAATACTTACCACTACAACATCACACTACTTGAGAAGAACTCATTATCGTCATCATTAATTTTTTAACGTGATAAAACAACAAAAACATATCATACGAGGTTTTATTCAGTTGAACACCATGAATCACAAGTTTCCATGAAAAGTCAAGTCAATTAAAAATCCCAAACTTCACTTTTAATTAGTAATGTATTTACTTAATGTATATCTAATGATCATCGCTGCATTAAATATTAATGAATTCTGAAAAGTGTTTTTTCCCAATTTAACAAAAACTTAAAATCTTTCATCTTACTTTTATCATCACAAGAAAAATAGAGTGGAAACAAGTGTAACAGGCAAACAATCCACATAGAAGATTCCCACGCGCCAATTATGTTATCATTTACTTATTTGATAGGCTAATCAATCTTTCAGCATTTCCAGAACTGTAAGTTGAAATGTTCTATTTTGCAATAGAACAAAATTAATTTCTCATTATAAATGATACAAGAATTGAATGCTAATGATAGGAATACGTAGGTACATAGGCGATGTGCACATTTTTGAGTATTTAGGATGCAATCTATATAATTATGACAGCCGGGCAAACCCTTTTACCCTCGCCCATTCTTCTACTTAATATTTTTTTTAAAGTTTGGTTTTCTCACTCAAAACTACGTCAACACTTTTTTCTAATTTCATTTTAAATTTTAAATGTGTTTTTAAAATGTTCTATTTTGCAGAGAAGCTTTTGAGTGCTCCCTCAACCGAAGAAGAGATGATTTCATAGCTGTTTTAGTGTTGAGTGAGGTATGCATAATATGCACTATGCACAGAGTCCAGTCAAGTGGACCATGCTAAAATTACATGTTTTCCTTTTCCAAGTCAAAAATGTTTGCTTGCATAAAAAGTTCAGCTACGTCATCATCAAATCAAATGAATGGCTTATATTCTAAAAAAGATGATGAAAGTATGCCTCAATTTGAATTTGAAGCATTTTGGATTACAAATTAAATTGTGAATCAGAAACGGTGAAATAAAACGTGACCCTTGATCTATTCAGATACAAAATATAAACTCTGGGAGGAAATCTTCGGATAACTTTTTTCCTAGTTTAATTTGCGAATAATTTTCCACATAAAAGAATATTCAAAGACTAAAATATCAAATTGCACATTTTTGTTTGATAACAATGCTGGGAAAACCTAATTATCGTACCAACCATAAGGAAATTGGAATGTACGGAAAATGCATTTAGCTAATGGATGCTTTAGGCATGCACAAATTTTTGTTGCATAAAACATAAATGTTTTTTCCCATGCATTATGGAACATTCCATGAAAAAATTGCACTTTTGTTCCTGAAAAAATCCTTGTAAGGAAATTGGAAGTGATACAGCGATTTTATTTAGGAACTGCGATGGGATGATGTGAGAAACAGTATGTTGTAATATGTATCTAGTTCAAACTACCTTTTTACGTGGTTGTTGTTTTTAATTAATAAATTCCCTGTTCATAATAAATTACCTAATCGATTAAAATGTGTACGTGTGATAACAGAGCTCTGCCTGTTTGCACACGCATCGAAAAAGAAGGAACAGACGAGAGGGTTTCTTCTGATTGGCACATGCTATCCATTATCTAAAACTCGTGTAGGAAATTTTAATTCCAGAAGATGATCTTCAAATATATTTACATTGTATATAATTTTTAATAAGATTTAATCCTAGGACTTGAAACAAGTTCTCCACAGGAGGAAAACTTTGGACCAAAAGATAATATCAGGTGCTGTGCGAACACGTTGCAGGAAAAAAAACATGCCAATTTACTACGTACCAGAAAGAAAAAAACACAAAGACCGAATTGAGTTTAGCTTAAATGACCTAATATTTTGATGAAAATTCCATGACAAGATGAGAAATTCCATAAAAACCATTTTCCACTCGGTGACATCAAGATGACATTGATGATGAGATCAGCTATTATATGCATGTTATGGGGTCGTCATGTGATAACGATAACATCTTGCCATTTTATAACTTTTCTGGATTTGGGTTATATAAAACACGCATGCATTCATTTTTTATCAACCAAACCTACTTTCACAGTTCAAGCAACAGTTTGTCTTTCTTTTTAAAAAAAACTTTGAAAAAACGTTAAACATGTTTCCTTCACAAAAAGTGCATTCTTATATCTTTGGTATTATTGTTGTTACCATGGCAATAATTCATTTAAGTAGCAGTGCAGCTTTATCTCCCATAAGTCGACCGGAGGAACCTTCCTTAATTGACTGTGAGTCTGAAGAAGATTTTTCTGGAAACGATTGCATGAAGAAAAACATTGCAAATCTGCAAATCTACAGGACATTCATGGACTCTATTGAAAAATGGGAGATGACTAATCAGGCGGACGCCAAGCAGTGGAATCAGATAAATGCCGAGTTGAAGCACAATGAAGAAGCAAAATTGAGATTTTTGGAAGCTCTGGTTTACATTTCTGAGAGACAAGAAGAGGACCAAGATAACTTCAGTAAAACCATGATAACTTAAGTTAAATTCACTTCCATCAAATAATTTACCAGTAAGCAGATTAGATTCTTTGCTAAGATGGAAGATAGCGACACGTCAGATAGCCACGACAACGAGTCCAGTGTCCAGAGTCCACACAAAATATTGTGCACCCAGCATTGCAACATTGCAAGACAGAGAAATGTTGTGCGTAGTAAAAATAAGAAGTAATATTACCACTTTTCCTAACGTTTCCACACCAATTTATCTTTCTTTTTTTTTGGTAAAAATGTCAAATGTATGTAATTTTTTTTACAATCGTAATCGTAATCTACAATTGACTAGACGTTCTCACTCAAGTCATACCATGTGTACAAATAATATGTGCATATGTATTTCTTCTATATAATTGTATTTTTATACAGCAGACAAGCAATAAGCCTGCAAATTATGTAAAAACTGATAATTGTTAATGGAACCAAAGACGGTTTTCTAATAAAAATGCATGTTCTACTGGACTGGTTCTATAAACCTTCAACACTAGCGAAACAGCTTGCATTTTGTTCTCAAACTAAAATTATAAATACATACATTTTAAAAGTATAAAACGTGCTTGCATTGTCAACCTGTTTTGCAAAAAAAACGAAGATGACTTCTTGTTGCCTTGTCACTAACGTTCATAAAATGATTATAGATGCACACACTGTCATGCATTTTTTAAACAGAGTAATGCCAATGATGTGTTAGATGTTTTAGCATGGCATTATATAGCACGATACTTTATTTAAAAAATCAAATTTCCAGAGGAGTGTTTCTGGCTTTCTTCCAATAATAACCCTTATCTACATTCAGCACCGAACTGGTATCACCGGTATTTAATTTTGAAAATCATCACATCTGCTGGACTACATGAATGCATAATGGTTTTTGGTATCATCTTCAATTAAAAGTTGAACTTTTTATCAGCTTTTAATTGAACAAATAAATCAACCTGGCAACAAGTTTAGAATGTTCTTGAATTAGATGAATTAGCATAACATTATCATTATCAAGGTTTTCTTTGTTCAACATCGATATTATAGATTATGACCTCACCGCTTAGTTTTTACTTATTTTTTTATCACACTGGAAATCATAATATATACAAGTGTGACAATAGGACTTGTACAACAGTTTTAAGATAGACTTTGTTCATAGAATACATTCTGTTTTCTGGTGTAAAGCAACTAAAAATGAATTGCAAAATTACATTGGCCCTTGCGGTCTTAGCCGTAGCTATGGTTTCCATCCAGGCTGCTTCTTTGACCAAGAGACAAGCCGTTGAGGAACGTCCGGAAACCCCACTTCTTCAATTTTGTGACGAACCAGGTATGTAACTCGTAAAACATTTTTTCTCATAATGCCCCATATTTCCAAAATTGTACATAAACTGAATAAGCCTTTCGTTTTGTTGTTATTTCCAGGTGAAAATCGTGAAAATTGTTTCCTTACCGACCCAGCCAGCTACGAAAACTGGAGAATTTACATTCAAGAAATTGAAGACTGGGAAAAGAAATACCCAGAAGCTGCTCAAACTTTCAACGCCAAAAATCCAGCTGTGAAGAAAGAAGAGTTGGAGAAATTGGAAGAGCTCAAGAAATTTGCTGAAATTCATCAATAAATTTGAAACAAGAAAAACGCATGTATTCAACAGTTTGAACTATAATTTTTTTCTGTTGTAAATTAATGTTATCATAATTTTTTACATTATTTATTCAGCCTTGATCTTCTTGGGAAATGGGATACAAAATGGAGTAATTGAGCAATATTTTCCTTTTTTCATTCTTTCCTGCAGCAATAAAATACTTTTATCTGCCCAAACAAAATTTGTTTATTTTTATATCAATTTACAAACTTATTTTCATTCATTTCCTTTAAATTTCCATTTAATTTCGTTTTTACGATCCGTAAACAAAACAAGCCGGACTTGCAAAAAAGTATTTTTAAGATCATTCATTTTTTTCTTCATGGAAACCATAAAATTATTGTTCATAAGAACTGCATACACGCAGATAAAATCCCATGTTTTAAAAGTAAAGTTCCCAAGATTAGCGGGGCCTTTGGCTACAGAAATATCCTTTAAAAAGAAACAATTCATGATAAACATAGATCAGTTTCAGAATGCAATCTTGTCTAAGAAAAATCGAGATTATGTAGTTCAAGAAAAATACTATCACCTTTTTGCATGTTACCATGCTTGGTGTGAACCTGTTCTGCTCTGGCCAGATTTTTATCTCAAATTTTTCTTTATGCGACAGTAGTGAGAGCTGGTCGGACGGAATCTTCCTTCACACAAAATAATCATTAGCATGAAAGCACATACTATAACACCTTCTTCCAGTTATACCTCCTTGCATGCATATCTTTGCAAAAAAAAACTTTTATTAAACTGCTTGCATGAAAGTACATGCTAATGGCAACTTGGCTAAATGATGATGTTACACGTTGGCTAATTCCCTGCATTTATTTCGCATTTCTAAACAATGGTACCTTATTCTGATGGTTCAGTTCCCAAGATACAATTTATGGTCCTATTATCGTACTCCGTATTCCATAGTATTCTAATGGTTGCAACGTTGCAAGTCTTGCATTACCAAGCATCTATATTCCACGTCTTATCTTCTTACTAAACGTTTCTAAGCACTATCCATACATATTTTTAAAGCGTATTACTTTTCCAGCTATTCTGAATTGTTCGATTGAAAAACATCTCTAGTCGTCTAGTCTATTTTTGAGGGTAGATTTCTAAAAAATAATTAGAATTTTACAAAAAAAATGTAGAAAACTTGCATTTTCCTTTAGTAGCTTTTAATTGAAGTTTACCCTCTTATTAGGTCCCCAATTAGAGAAGAAGTTTACATAAGACATATAGTAAAACCGTGAGGTAAGTAATAGAAATGAACACATGTTGCACAGGAAACTCTTATTAATTAAATGCTAAAC
>JAQFXM010004428.1:0-17191 GCA_034693345.1 Entomobrya multifasciata | reverse complement strand
CCCTATAAGAATTTTATTTCGATTTACATTTGCCCAAGCTGGAAGTTAAATATAGTAAAATTTACTGTTATGACAGTATATTGGGTTGAAGCTACTAGATTGTATGCCATGTTTGTTCTACTTTTATTTTACTGGTTTGAAATGCAAACCAAATGCTTAAATATTTTAGAAGATCAAGCTATATCGAACTCTTCATTTATATGTTTATATGGCAAGCTACAAATTTGTACACAAACTATAGATGAAGTGTTTTCTGAATGGATTAGAATAGCTTTGACAGGATTGTTCTGTTTAATAACGGTATGTTGTACGGTAAGCATTAAATATGTACACGTTATTCCATCTTATATTTACTGGTTTCCACCAAGTGTAGCTTTGTTAGGAATCCTCACACTTTATTTTATGTTTCTATTTATAACCGAAAGTAATGATAGAACCACATGTGTTTTAAAGAAAAGAAAAGCCGTTCATTTATCCAAGCAATTGTACTATCAAATGCATGCTCTCAGACCAATCAATGTTAGATTTGGTGAACTGTTTGCTCTATCAAAGAAAACCAAAGCAACATTGTACAGTGGAATACTAGAGAGAACGATAAACATGATTTTGCTTTAAAAATTTAAATAAGTATTTCGTTATGTAATTAACTGCTTTTATATCATTCGGGCAATAATTTTATTTACTTTCCAGATTTATGTGATGAATGTTTACAATAACTTATTTATAATACCTGGCACAATAAAAAATTCTTGCACAATTAGAAATGGAATACGATAATTGATACAAGTTTGATAGGATCTGACAAGAAAACGTAAAAATAATTATATTTTTATCTTATAAATTAAATAAGAATTTAGTATATAGAACCATATTTGCAGCCTAGCCTTTGTCTACCACGCATACAAATGAACCATGTACATCTCATTGTACACTGCTTATGACAATTATAATTCAGTTTTTTTAGCTTCTAGTTTTGTTCATAATTTTGATGTATCAGGGCAGTTGGTTATGAGAATTTTTCTAAAAACCTATGTACATGTAAGACAAAATTAAAAACATGGTTAGCCATAGCTAAACGTTGTTATGAACTTAATTGTTAACCTGAACGTATATTTTGTGTTCGTGTCTTACTGTCTTATTTCGGGACGCCCTCGTGTTTATATTTAAAGTATATGTTCGACGCTTTAGTGCAATTTCGAGTCAATCACAAGCTTTCAAATTTTTGAAGTATGAAAATCTAAATCCACAGGTAAAATGCAATTCTGTCTCGTATTTTTACTATTATAATAAATTTTGCTATTATAGCTTATTATATAATGAAAAATCATGATTAATCTTACGTAGACATTTACCTAATGGAGTCTACATAGTTATTACAATGTCACTGTATTTTTTTACCATTTGTAGCCATAATCAATTATGACCCTTATTGCCTAAACCAGAATATATAAGAAAGAGAAAAAAATACAATAACAAGCAAAGTTCAGCAGTACAGGAAATAATGTGAAAATATAATGCCGAATAACAAATCCAGCGAATTATAAATGTTCCAACTCAAATCAATTTTGAACTATTACACATTCCCATACGAACAAGGTTAATTTTAATTTGACCAGGCACAAAAAAACCAATGCTTCCAGTTAGTATTCGGTTAACCTTGACTTCAAGGCGGAAATGCAATTGACGCAGAGCTTAACCATCACGAAACCAATTTGTTTCCGCTAAGCAAAAATAATTCCTATCAGTTTAATGCTTAACAATGTGTACCGATTATTTTTTATTGTTATCAAGGACACTTAATTGGTTTATACTTGATAAATTTGATTATTCAAATGGCTCATACCATTAAAAAGTTTAGAATAAAAAAAATTCAGAACTGAAATTTAGAAATACCTTTCAGTTTTTAAAATGTTGAAATAGATAACGGGCAAGAACCGTAGCATTAGTAAATGTGTAATGTGTTCTGTCTTCAAATATAAATATGTTGCTTTCATCACAGAATTCTTTTGTAACTTAGTTAATGGTCACCGCATAATGCACATCAAAAATGTTTGGACTTTGACTCTGACTTTGTTCAGTCAAAATGCATTGAATTTAAATAAAACCGCGTATCCAGTGCTACCCCAGTACAAGTACTTAATAATCACTATTTTTAAATTTACCAAATTCTTCAACGCGTTACCATTTTATTTCAATTCTAATGATCAGTCTTTAAAATTCTTCAAATCCAAAACTCAATATAACATAACCTGCACTACGTATATTTTGTATACGTTCGCTATTACTTGGCAAGGTATATTTGAATTTGGTGCTAATAATACTCCTACGATTGAAAACACATATCTTTATGTTTTAAATCTGTCAATGGCATATTGTTTTCTACTTTGGTTGTTAAATTGCCGATTATTATCAAGCCTTATTGTTTATTTTGTCAACAACATATTTTCATTGCAAAATAAGTTGGGTTTCACGATTTCATCGACATCATTTTTCACGACGACACTTCTAAACCAACTGAATCTGCTTACTGCAATTGGAATTACATTTTCCTGTGCTCTGTTTCCACTGGTTTATATTTACGGTTTTCATTGGAATAACCCTTGCCGACCCTCATTGGTGGGATTCTATTTACTTGATTACTGCTGGAAAAATACTGATGAACCACTAAACAGAAAATCAATCAATTATTTGGTTAAAACATGTATTCTATTTGTAAACTACATTTCTTTAACGATTGGATTTAGTCTAACTGCATTTTATCCACCCATAATATTAATATTATGTACAACTTACATAACAACATATATAAAAATGTAAGTGTTATTTTTTATGAAAATACTTAATTATCTTAAAGATTAACAAATAATTTGAATGAAATTTTCAGTTTTTTCCAAAGTTGGGAAAATAAACGCCTCAACATTTTTGCTACCGGGAAAATTTACAGAAAGGTACAACTTATTGTTGGACTATTTAATGAAGTAAATCAGAATGTTTTAACTGGTGCCATATCCGCAGCAATAATTTTCGAGGCAATTGGATTGTCTACAGCTGTAATCGCAAAAGATTTATTGACACGTGGTGTATTTCTTGTTGTGTTTTTGAATTCTTGTTTTGCAATTGTTGTACTGGCTGGAGGCATTGCTGAAATTCATAGGCTATCCTCAAAAATCATTGGACATATTCAAAATAATACCAAACAAAAGTCAAACAGGCTTAAAAGCAAGTCAGGATTTCAATTGAAATGGCAACACAAATTTTATATATCGTGTCCTGTTTTAAAGGCCAAAATTGGTTCGATAAATTACATAACCACCTTAACGCCTCTTATTCTATTGGATCGGGCAAATAGTCTTACTATCAATTTTCTACTTTTGCGTTGATTCATAATTTTACCTTATTTACTACCTGATTATAATTACCTTACCAGCTACTACAAACCTTCTATAAATTACAATTTTACATCAAGATAAGTGGGTTTTCTGTCAGCCTTAGATGCAAATCAATTTTCAAAACTTCTACTCAAACAAAATTTCCGTTAAATTGAATAAGAGAAAATTTTCACTGATTCAGAAAGTAATCTCGTGTTTACACGTGAAACTTGATAAAATCTCCTATACGATATCTCAATAAAAGATAAAAGAATATTTTCGCTTAAAATAAACTCCAAACTATTTGTTTTTGTAAATGTTGACTTGCTGCAAAGCTTTATAGAAATTAAGTGTATATAATTATGTTCATCACACAGAAATATTTCATACTGTTAATGTTTGTGCGACAAATAAGTAAACATTTCCCTAATCGTCTTTCGAATCATGTATGTTTATCTACAGCAGAATACAGAAATTCCAAATTAACTTTAATTGGTCACTTATCCAACAGCTCCATCAAATTATGTTTCGTACTCAAACGTATGGAAGTCTAAAATTGGATTGATTTCTAGCTTATGAAGTACTGTAGTTTTATTGGTGAGCTCTGAAATTGCTTTTACCCAAAAAATTCGAGTTCTATAAGTTGGACGTAGCATAATTAAAATAATCACAGAGTAGCAGTCAACTTTACTAGTTTCTTTTATAATATCTCGAACGATTATTTTTAATAAAACACGACTCCAAAGGAATATACCATGATCAAACTTTATCGTATAGGCTCATAAAATATTACTCAAAACAAGCACGGGTTAAACCTAAATTTAAGTGAAGCGTATGAAATGCATACTTTATTACCTCGTCGCAATACCCTATAGAGATTTTAATTAAAAACACATAAGCTACTTCAAATGGACTCGTAACGAATACCTACAGGAGCTTAATATTGCTTTACATTATGCCGGAAAAATTATTTTATCGAGAACCTGAAATCCTTCCTCAAAACATGAATCAGAATACATAAAATAACAAGTTCATGATAGTGTTAACAAATCTTGACAAGTCATGAGAGTGAGTACGTAGATGAATGTATATGCATCGTATTTTTCTTTGTTCGCCCACGCAATTGGAGAAATATGTGGTGAGTCGAAGTTTAACCAATTTTTCTGGCGAAATAGAAAAGATAGACCTGCAGTTCCTTGACAGAAGTTGATATACATTGACCCCTCTATCAAAATATGCAATAAAATTTTTGGTCCATAAGTCAACATGTGACCTGTTCGACCCTGCCGCCCCCATGGGGTTTGACTCCGAAAGCTGCAAATATCTAGCGATTGAGTACTTGGTCTGAAGTGTATGTGTGCCAGGTTTGAAGTTAATCGGTGGACGCGTTTTAAAGTTAGAGCGCACACAGACAGACAGACAGACAGACAAACAAACAAAAATTATAACTACGATGAATAGATTCATCTACGTAATAACGTGTCAGAATTGTACCTACATACACACGAGTTGGGATTTATTTAATTAATGATATTCTACATTCATACTGATTGTCTCGCTTTTGAAACGAAATCCAATTTTGATTCGATGGGTCAGAACTTGAGTCGTACTCAGTCAGTATTCAGTCGTATCTTCATAATTTGAGCAGCAGTTACAAAACACAGACACCTTTCATACGGATTTTTATCACATAACCTTTACAATGCTTGTTTGGTACAAATATTTAGCATACATTATTTTCAAATTTACGGAAATATTTAGCTCGTTGCCATTTTGTTTCGATTTTAACATTCAGTATCTTTATTTCAAAAAATCCAGACGCAAATATAATGCGGCTTGCCTCATATACCTTGTGTATACCATAGCCATCACGTTACAAGGCATATTCGCATTTTGTTTTGATAATCAGCTTTCCAGTGAAAATAAATACCTTTATGTCTTAAGCCTAGCAATGACATACATCTTTCTACTCTGGTTAATAAACTGTAGAGCTCTGTCTTACAACCTTGTTTATTTTTTCAATAATGTGTTTTCATTCCAAAATAAATTTAGCATTAAGATGCCAACAGCATCAGTTCTACAGATGCCCCTACTTCATCAATTGAATCTTTTAACAGCTATCGGAATTACATTTTCATGTATTCTGTTTCCAGTTGTATTTATTTATGGATTTCATTGGGTTAATCCATGCAGACCCTCATTAGTTGGTTTTAAGTTTTTGAATTACTGCCAAGACGCACAAGGTGAACCAAGCAAAGGATTACGAAATAATATTTTCAAGGCGTTAGTTCTATTTCTAAACTACGTTTCGTTAACAATTGGATTCAGCATGAATTCCTTTTACCCCACAATAATTTTTATAATATCTACACACAGTATTGTAACATATCTGCAAACGTAAGTTTCATTATTATTATAAATTTTAAACAATTTCATAGTACAATCTGATTTTGAAAATTTTGACTTTAGGTTCCAGCAAAATTGGGAACACAAGCATTTAAGTACTTTCACTACGGGTAGGATTTACAGAAGTATACAACTGTTGGCAACCCTATTTAATGAAGTTAATCAGAATGTGTTAACTTTTGCAATATTTGGAACAGTAATATTGGAAGCAGTTGGAATGTCCATATCGATAAGATTGGCTCATACAATCTCAGAGGATCTACTTATATTTGGTTTATTTGTAGTGGTATTTTTGAACTGTGGATTTGCAATCGTTGTACTTGCTGGAGGAATCGCAGAAGTTCAAAGTCTGTCATCCGACATGATTAAGAAAATTCGGTTGAATATAAGGGAGAATCCTAAAAGGTTAAAATTTGTGTCAAGATACGAGTTGAGATGGGAACAAAAGTTTTACTTGTCGTGTCCAGATTTAAAAGCCAAAATTGGAAATTTTTGTAGCATGCATCGGCAAACACCACTTGTTCTGTTGGATACAGCAAATGATCTCACTATTAATTTCCTACTTTTACGTTAATTTGAATTTTTCAGCGTAAGATTCTACATTTTTTGAAAGTAAATTGATGACAACACCAACCTAAATGCCGGATAATGTATATATTAATTTGTGTATGTTGTTGGGATCAAATTTAAACCATGTTATTTGGTTTTAAATGAGAACATTTCATGTTAAAGCCATTTTTCATCACAACAAAGTGATAGGTATTATTTTCCAATATGAATGATTTCACACAAATTTGAGCATCTCCAACAAATTTTCGTTGTATAGTCACTTCACTCGTTCACTTAATGAGTTTACAACAAAAGAAAATTGTCAAAAAAGTCAACATTGTATGTTACAATTTTATTTCGCATGCTATTCACTGATGGCATTTTGTTTTGCATACTTAAGTGTGTTCGTAAAAAAACTGTTAGAGCATTAAAAATATCTAGTGAAACCAAAAGTCATTGAAATATGATGAGGTTTTTTTTTAAACTTTATGAAAAGTAATCAACTGAGTATGTTTTCAGAAACCCCATATATGTGTTACCATCTAGGTATCACACACTCATAATTTGAACATAATAAGCAATCTAATTTTGCAGGTATTTGATCAACTGCTTTCCAGCGGTAAGGCTTTTTATGTGCAGAATTATATCTGAATATGAATTCAATTATTCCAAGAAATAGAACCACATAAAATATTAACATTAAATAATTTTAAAAAATTGAAACGTAAGAATCAGAGCTCACGATTTAGATGGGTTAAAACACACGAAATCGACATTCTGAAGTCTTTATTTAACAGCTCAAACTAATTCTGACAGTAATTATGACTAGTAAATTATGTAATCTTTTTTTAATTCAAACAAGCAATCAATAAATAATATTTTTACCGACAATAACGCAGTTTTCCTTGATTCTTGGTGTAGCCTTCACCTCACAGACACCCAAAATGTCTCCAAACTTTCTCCACAACCTCTCCAAAACTTATTCAAAACTAGAGTAGACTAGAATAGTTAAAGAAAACGAGTTCATAAAAATAACAATATTGTAATCAAAATGCTCATCGATTTTTGATTTGGTATTGCATCCTGCTTTTACCAGCAATAATCAAGTAGCCAATATCCTTCCAATGAGGGCCGGCAATGCTTATTCCACTGAAACTTGTAAATATATACAAGTGGAAATAGAATACTGGAACCTGAAATTCCAATTGCCTTTAGAAAATACAACTTGTTAAGGAATGGCAACATGCGAATTGATGTGGATGAGCTATTATAACCTAATTTGTTTTGAAATAAAAAATGCTGTTCGTGTTATGAAGAATACTGATTGAAAATGATTGACAGTTTAACAATCAGAGTAGAAAGTAAGCAATATATGCCATTGCAAAACTTAAAGAATATTTATTTGCACCAGAAGACGTCAGGAAATATAAGAGGCTATTTATAAGAAACGAAGTTAAGTGGTAATGACATTAAAATTTTGCGAACTTAAAAATAATGCGTACTGAATACAAGTACTGTGTCGATAAGTGAAAGGCTTCACTGCAAGTCAAGAAAAATATTTAGCTTTGATAATTGTGAACATGCCGCTTAAAGTTTTTCTTGTTTGATTATAAAATGAATTAAGAATTTTGGTATTTTAATAAATTAAGACTACATGTTTTAGTGTGAAGTGAGTCATAACTTTTATTTGCAAGGATTTTGTCATTTATTCTAAGCTTTTAATGTATTAGTTTGATGTTTTCGATAATTGAATTTATATAGTTAGAGTTCTTCATATAGCAAAACCTCACTGTTGGAAAGCAGTTGATAAAATACCAAAAATAAAATTAATTATTTATGGCAGTGCAATTGTCTACCCCATTTTTTTACATTGTCACCAGGAAATTTACACTTGTTTTTTCCTGAAAAAATATTTGTACGCCATTGTCTCCCCCATAAATTTTTATCTGAAAAAATGCTAGGTTTACTAACAAACTTTGATGTAACGTTTACTGCTTGCTTGTATTTTAATTTTATGTGACAAACTGAAGTTGTCGTGTTAGTAATGTTAGTTGATTTCCAGCAAAGGAATCCTAAAGACAAGCAGATAGCAGGAATTTTAAAGTTCGCAGACAGCCCTTCAGATTCCAATTGTGATCGTTTTTTAAACTGGAAAACGACGTTTGAAATGGAAGGAAATCAATAAGATAAGAATGCAAAAAACGAATGAAACGAACACCGTGCTTATGAATCAAAATGCTTATGCAAAACTGAGCAAAAGCTTTTACCAAACGGAGCGATCGTATATTCAACAAAAGGCCTAGATCACAAGACCAACAGGTCGTTCCATTATACATAAGTCGACTGAAGAACAAAAATGTGATTTTAGAGTGCCTTAAAAGTGGGGTTACTGCTCGTAATAACGTTTTAATAAATTTTCTTGCTAAGCAAATACGCTGCCGCAGTCCAGTTTCAGCCGCAGTTTCTAAACCGCAACCGAAAACAGGTTATGCATAAATTGGCTCAAAATGATTTATGAGACGTTATTGTGTGGTGCAAAAGAAACGACAAATTTCATGATGACTAACATGCTCCATTTGTTGTGACTTAAGGACTTGGTGCTACCGGGGACCCGAACTGTTATGTGTGTATGCAACGTATAAGCTCGTTTATCAACGATAACTGAACTTTATTCAAAAAAATATGGGGCAGAGAATGATGTATAATTTATTTTTATCGGAATAATGTTTCAAAAAATGGGGGAAACCCTGGCATTTACGACGCATCAAAACTATTTTTCCATTATTTATTATTAAGTTAAGTAATTTAGTAACTAATTGCAAAAGTGCCGTAGACGCTCAAATTTATTCTGAAAATCATTCATTTTACAATTTGTAACTCTCAATCATGGCAAAAATTTCAAACTATTCTAAAAGCAGAAAATTAATAGTGAGATCATTTGCTATGTCCAATAAGTCAAGTGGTGTTTGCGAACGCATGCAACAAAAATTTCCAATTTTTGCTTTCAAATCCGGGCATGACAAATAAAACCTGTGTTCCCATCTCAACTCGTGTCTTGACATAAGCTTTAAACTTTTAGGATTCTGGTGTATGTTACATCGAATATTTTGAATATTACCGGATGATAGACTTTGCACTTCTGCGATTCCTCCAGCAAGTACGACGATAGCAAAACCGCAGTTCAGAAATACCACCACAAATAAACCAAATATAAGTAGATCCTCTGAAATTGTATGAGCCAATCGTATCGATATCGACATTCCAACTGCTTCCATTATTACGGCTCCAAATATTGCAAAAGTTAACACATTCTGATTAACTTCATTAAACAGAGTTGCCAAAAGTTGTATACTTCTGTAAATCCTTCCCGTAGCGAAAGTATTTAAATGCTTGTATTCCCAGACTTGCTGGAACCTAAAGTAAAAGTTTCAAAATCAGATTATACAACAAAATGGATTGAAATTTATAATAACAAATGAAACTTGCGTTTGCAGATATGTAACTATACTGTGAGTAAAAATTATGAAAATGATCGTAGGGTAAAATGAATCAATACTGAATCCAATAGCCAATGGAACGTAGTTTATTAAAAGGACTGATGATTTGTAAAAAATATTTTGAAATCCTTTTATTTCTTCATTTTGTGTTTCTTGGCAATAGTTCAGAAACTGGAAACCAACTAATGAGGGCCTGCATGGATTAACCCAATGAAATCCATAAACAAATACTACTGGGAATACAATACAGGAAAATGTAATTCCAATAGCTGTTAAAAGATTTAACTGGTGAAGAAGGGGCATCTTGAGAACTGATGTTGTTGGAATTTGAATGCCGAGTTTATTTTGCAACGAAAATACATTGTTGAACAAATAAACAATGTTGTTTAAAAAAGCTCTACAGTTTATAAACTAAAGTAAGAACATGTATGCCATTGCTAAACTTAGAACGTAAAGGTATTTGTTTTCACTGGAAAGCTGATTATCAAAATAAAATGCGAATATTCCTTGAAATGTAATAGCTAATGTATAGCCAAGGTATATGAGACAAACCGCATTATATTTTCGTCTGGATTTTTTGAAGCAAAGAGACTGGTTGTTAAAATCAAAGTAAAATGGTAAAGAGCCAAATAGCTCTATAAATTTGACATTAATATATACTAAATATTTGTACCACACAATCATTGTAAAGCTGGTGTGATAAAAAGGTGTTATTTTATATATATCAGTATGTTTATGTGAGTTATTCGAGGCTTCAATTACAGAGATATGACCGACCGACAACTAACTACTGACTGAATACGGTTCACGTTTGATCCATCCTATCAAAAATGGATCTCATGGCCAAACCGAAATAATCAGTATGAATATAAAATCCAATCAATTGAATATGAGTCTAAAATCTTGTGTATGTATTACTGTAGGCCTTTATTCAATACAGGCCAAATTGTATTACTTTATATATTCCCATATCGTTATGTGTATCTTAAGGTTGATAAATAAATTATTCCAGTTCAATGGTAAACAACACGAAAGATTATGTATGTATTCGTTGATGAAACTCGGTATGAAGTAGCTTATATAGCCTTGATTAAAATTTGGATAGCTTATGGTTTCAAGATAATAAAATATGCATGGAAAATGCTTCCCTGAAGTTCATGGTAAATAAGTTATCGCTTGTTTTAAGCAATATTTTGAATTTTGTAGAAATTAATATTATCAAAATTATATAAAACAATTTTTTACTGAGACTCTGTTATAGTTTCAATTATACTGGGTCCCTCGAGAAAAACAATTTTAGGGATAAAAGTAATTTAAGACCTCATCAATAAAACAACCGATGCTGACACTTTAATTAAAAATCAAGCCAAAGTTAGGCTTGTGTAACTTTGAGTACGTAACGTTATGTGATGGAACTGTTGGATAAGTAGTTAATACGATTTATTGTTAAACTCTGTTTTCCACGGGATGTTAATTTGAGAATTTGCAGCCAGATAATTCACATATATAGTATCAGAAACTTTTGGAAATTATTTTAGCAGAAGTATTTATTCTTTTAATGAGGACCATTTTTTCGATCAAAACTTAGTACATAAAGACAATTAAATAAATTGAGTTTGTATATATATAACTATGTTTAGTTTAACATATACTAAGTCGTTCGTCAAAGCACAAAATTAATTTCCTAATTACTGAAAATATGTGTGTATTGAATTCGACGGAAATTGTATCTAAATCAAAGTAACAGTTTTTTCTACTGCTAACAAAAAACGAGCTTCCATTATTTTAAATTGTATTTTATGGTGGATTAATTTTTTGAGTAAGCCAGAAAGGTAAAATTACAAATCAACGCAAACGTACAAAACTTATAGTTAGACTATCTGTCCGATCGAATAAACGGAGCGTTGTTAGTTGGTGCATGAAATTTATATCAATAACGTTAACTACATTAACAACCTAACAATGATTGTGTTTTTGGATCAAGCGAATGATCTCACTATAAATTTTATTCATGTGAAATAGAATTTATTCCAATATAAAATGCTCGAATTAGCAATGATAGATGACACTAAGCACGCTTGTTGATATGCACGAAGTTGTATGTAATATTATGGTGTTCAATCAGCAAGTCATGTTTTATTAACTTTCATACATTTCAATGGACGAATAGTAGCGTATGTACGGTAACTTTAAGCAGCACAAATGCAATAAAATAGCGTAAATACGCTGCGAATTTTTTTTTGGTAAAACGTTTATGCTACCATACAAATTATAAAATACATTCATACCTTAAGCCTTAAATTATGTATGCATAACTATGAAAAGTGGAGTTTGCTTAATTGATCAGTGAAATTTGCATCAAAGCGTATTAAAATGCACCTTTTTGATAGAACCTCATTTGATAGATATAAATGCTAAATATTTTTATGGAAACATCATAACTATCGATCAATTAGCTTGTTTGCAATAACTTTATTAAACGTTTCAACTTGTAAATTCTACATACCGTAAAAAAGGTAGTACTTTAAACAGACGATCTCACAAGTTCCCCCTTTTGAAAATCAAAGTGGATAAGACAGAAATCATCTCAATGGTAATTGTAGCGCTAAAAACGCGGTCTAAACAAGTTAAAAAGTTTAATTGAAAGCCACTGAAATTTGCCAATTCTATGGCGAGATTTCGTAAACTGGTTTATATATCTGAAATAAATTTATAATGTGACGGCTGTTCGGTAAATTATATGGACGACTACAATCGTGGAACTTCTTAAATCAAGCGAATGAATTTATTATCAAATTTCTACTTTTAAAAATTGAAAATAGGTGCAATTAAAGTTTTATATCAGTGTATAAAATCATTAAAGATATATCTGACTAACATTTTTACGTACACAATTTTAAGAGTTTGGAAGTTTTAAATTATTTGATAAAAAGATGTTTCCTGTTGTAACTAGGTCATACCTATAGATTAGACAGTTATAAAGAGTGCCAATAATCTGTGTTATATTTTGACACTTGTGATAAAACCAGAACCATCATCCATCTCTATTTGTTCCGGAAACCAAACAAAACTTTAAAGGACCAAACTAACTTGTGTGCCAACAACTATATTATTTTTGAAACGTTGTGCTGACGGAATAGGTGGACAATTCCGATGTGACCTATGATCAAAAACAGGTTTGCCCATACCTCATGTTACGTAAAACAACATGTCTCATATTAAGTTTTGAACTATTGACACATTATTTCCCGTAAAATGACGACAACAGAACCATATAAACCTTGATTTAAATTAAAATTTGTTATTTATTCTGTATCAAAAACAACACTTCATGTATTCAAAATAATAAGTTAAGCTTCCTGGTAGTTACGAAATTAAAAGAGTAAAACTGTAAACGGGATTCTCGAAACTTAATCATTTTACATTCAAAGTACGTTAAACACGGAATATGTAAATAGATTTATTTATTTAGTGTTGTGCATATCTTCAAATTTGATTCTAAAACAACTCATTATAGTCTTTATACGATTTTCCTGAGTTTCTGAACTCTGAACGGTATCTGGAATATGTTCAATGCATGACATTAAACGCACCCTGCGTAGATAAAAGAGCTCAATCACATTGGGTCAAACTGAGAGAATTGCATTACACTACTTGTGCAATCTAGTTCGTTTGAACCCGACTTATTGCTTTAGTTTTTTCCATGCCCAATGGAGCTTGGCAAAGCTATGGTCAATAGTAGTCAATTGGTGGAAATATATTTCGAAAGTCTTTTAAATACAAAAGCTGGGAGTGCAAACCGGCTGCAAGGATGGATCTAAGGAATACTATACGTACATTTTAATACAATAGCGATTCTCAACAATCCTGATTAACATGGAAATCACTGGCCTTTTGACCAAGTAATCATATCTAGTAGACATAACATGTATACGCCCCACAGTGACAAACATGTTTTGGATAATAGATTATTCTGACTTGTAACGCTCTCAATATCTAAACTTTCTTTCCTTGTTTATTCGTTATATCTTCTTACTCCGAGTAGGTCTCAGACAAAAAGCTTTCGTATATAAGATCTTTGAATTCTTTTGGATTAAATTCTTCTTTTTTTAAAATTTATTTTTAAATCAAATTCTGAAAATAGGATTTTGTGAAGTCTAACTGTGCGAACTTGTCAGGAAAAATAATTTCTAGTAATATCCATTTCGTATATGTTTTGAAATGGCAAATATTCATAATTGGAAGGATAAAACGTCCCAATACTTTTATTTATCCCAAGCCATAACTGTCTTTTATAAATTTTACCGTTATTTCCCTGCATTCATTTTGGAATGGAACCCTAAATCAGAAACATTTTCTACAAAAGGTTCCCATAATCTAAAATATCTTTCATCAATACTCAGTATACTACTTGTAAACGTTATAGGTACAAGTTTCAGTTGTATTCACACTTTGTACAAATCTATGACTTGTATGGATATAGTACACACAATGTTTGCTGTGATACTTCTCGCCATTTCATATATTGACGGAGTTTTTGCACGAACAATTTATAGGCATGGAAATTTAATAGTTTTTGCGTATGCAAGACTCAGACAGCTTGTAATCACACTCTCAACTACAATTGGTTATCATAACCATTCAATAAATGATAAAAGATGGAAAATAATAGCGCAGATATGGTCGCTAGTTCCATTCCAGTTGGTGGCAATGATTGGGGTTTTCCCTACATTTTTTCTATTGCAAAACATGGATCCGTTTAAGAATGTATTTGCAATATACTTCTTACCGAGTTGGAGGTTAAATATTGTGAAATTTGTTGTGATGACAATTTTTTGGATAGAAGCAACTCGATTATATGCTATGTTTGTTCTGTTAGTATTTTACTGGTTAGAAATGCAAAACAAATGTTTAGACTTTTTAGATGATCAAAGACTTTCGAACCAATCCTTTTTAGTTTTTTATAAAAAACTACAAATTTGTACACTTACTTTGGATGAAGTTTTTTCTGAATGGGTTAAAATAGCGTTGACAGGTTTATTTAGTTTAATAACGGTATGTTGTATGGTGAGTATTAGGTATGTACATATAATTCCTTCATATATTTATTGGTTTCCACCAAGTGTGGGTTTTATTGGTATTATTACGCTTTATTTTATATTTCCTTTTATAACTGAGGGCAACGAACGAACAAAACGTATTATAGAGCAACGAAAGGCGTTTTACTTGTGTAAGCAATCGCTTTATCAAATTAAAGCATTACGGCCTATCGTGGTTAAATTTGGAGAACTGTATCCATTGAAACATGGAACAAAAGCAACATTTTACAGTGGCATACTGGAGAGAACGATCAACTTGATTTTACTTTAAATTTTAATGTAGGTATTGTTAGTAGTGTGAGTAATGATAGAATACGAGCTTTAATGTAAACTGGTTTTAAAACAAAAAGTTTTTAAACGTTAAGGTTGTTAATCAGATCATAAATGCTTTGCCAACACATGTAAGTACACCGTTTGTAGGCAACAAAAATGTAACATTGTAAACATATATTTATAGAACATTAAAAAATGATCAATTGGCAGCACTTGATCAAAAAAATAAATGAATATATACGCAAATTCTAAATTTTGGTAGATAACTAATATTAAAAATTAAAGGCAACAAGTCTTTTGAAATAAACATTTTTGAATTCACAATTGAAGTGTGCAAAACAAAGTTATGCTGACGCAAGCATTATAAACTTCCAGTAAGACCCAAAACCAACATTTGCCCTTCCTTAAGCTTACGTGTATATGAAAATATGTTTATGCCAAATGTTCACGTTTCTAATTATATCATAGTTATTCCTTTAAGATGACAATCGCAAAACTGGTTGTTTTTGTACAAATTATTTGATGTAACTTAAAGTAAAGCAAAATGTACTTAAAATATCGTGTTGTGTTTCCTGATGGTAAAAGATGAAACATGATTAAAATAAGCATGAAAACTTACTTAACTTTCTTTTGGTCGAATAACAATATAATCTAATAAACATCATTGTTTATGCCCCACAGTGAAAAACATGTTTTTCGCAGAAAGGTGAATAGACTTCGTTATTTTGTTTTAAAATCTGTCTTAAGTTTGACACCTTGGCTTATTAGTGACGAACTCGCCTTCTGAGTAGGTCTCAAGATAGCTTCCCAGCAAATGGTTTTTGTCTAAATTCAAACTTACTCTAGTATATTTTTCAGGTCTGCTTAAAAATCTGCTGTCAAAGAACAACTTTAAAATATTTCAAACATTTATTATATGACGTATACAAACGTGTACCTGTAATATCATATTGATCCATATATATTCCTTTGATGTATTAAAATGACAAGAAATACTATTTGGAAAGAGCAAACTTCAAACCAATTTTATTTATCCCGAGCCATCACAACATTTTATAAATGTTATAGCTTTTTTCCCACGTTCATTTTGGAATGGAACCCCGAAACTGAAACTTTCTATAGTTTGGGCTCTAAAAATTGTAAATATTTCTTCTCAACCATCAGTATATTATTTGTCAACGTATTGATTACAAGTATAAGTTGTCTTCTCAATCTATTCAAATCTATGGGTTCTTTGGATATCGTGCAGTCACTGTTTGCGGTAATATTTCTCGTCATCTCATATACAGATGGCGGTGTTGCACTTACTTACTACAAGCATGGAAATCTGATTATTTTTGCCTTCGCGAGAATTAAGCAACTTGTAGTCACATTTTCGTCATCAATTGGTTCTCAAATGCGGTCAATAAAATATTCAAATCGTAGAAAAGGTTGCGTAGCATCTCAAAATGATCGACGATGGAAAATAATATCACATATTTGGACAGTAGTACCGTTCCAACTAATTGGAATGGTTGTGTTTTTCCCAACATTTTTTCTACTGCGGGGCATGGATCCTTATAACAATTTAGCCTCAAGGTACTTTTTGCCTAGTTGGCAATTAAGTAGTGTAAAATTTATTATTATGACTATATTCTGGATAGAAGCTAATCGAATATATGCTGTTTTTGTTCTATCGATATTTTACTGGTTCGAAATACAAAATAAATGTTTAGATATTTTAGAAGATGAAACCCTTTCAAATCAAACCTTTATACATTTTTATAACAAAGTACAAATTTGTACAAAAACTCTGGATGAAGTTTTTTCTGAATGGATAAGATTAGTATTGACATGTTTGTTTAGTTTAATAACTGTGTGCTGTATGGTTAGCATTAAGTATGTACATATAATTCCGTCATATATTTATTGGTTTCCACCGAGTGTGGGTTTGTTAGGTATCATAACACTTTATTTTATCTTTCCATTTATAGCTGAAAGCAATGAGAGAACCAAACGG
>JAQFXM010004427.1:0-17192 GCA_034693345.1 Entomobrya multifasciata | reverse complement strand
GTGCGATACTGCTGGCTTGGCTGGCAAAGCAATAAATGATCTTCTTGAGCAAGAAGAAAAAAACTTTTCCCATTCCCCTGATACCATGTGTACGTGAGTACGTGTGCTGTGTGCTTGTAATTTGTAGAAAACACCACCACGAAAATGTGAGCTCTGGCAGGCTCGACTCTTCTGACAATGAGCGGAGGAGTAGCAGTATAGCTTTACTTTTTACTTTATTAAATTGCATTTATGCAAGTTTTTTTTCATTGTTCGTTCATTCTGAAAATCTCGTTTTCCACTTGTTTGGGGGGACGCTAGGCAACGCAACATACTCTCCCTTTGATACTAGACATACATATAGAAATCATATATCCGTTTCATGATTTTTTCCCATGTATTTTTTTTTTGGAAAACTGCATATCTTCGGTGAAAATAGACAGGAAATACTTAACTTGGGGCTGATAGCTGATGAAATGCAAAAGTCGATTCTTCATATATTATGACGGTTTTAGTATCATGCTTCTTGTAGTGGTTTAATCAATAATACTTGATGAACTGATGATAGTTAAGTTAGAAAATACAGCAATAAATGATGTAAATCAAGACTAAGACAACTTTGTCCCAAGAAGCACTGGTTTTTAGTGTGACTAGTTAATATCTTAAATTAAAAAAAGAAAGATTTATTCAAGCGAATTTTTTTTAGACACCTAGAAACATGTTAGGGTAAACTAAAAACCGATTTGTACAACAAATGGTAACTGAATAATTACTTTTTAAATGAATAAGCTAAAAAAAATGGAGTAGAAAAAATAGACATTGGAAGAAGTTAACAAATCCTTAAATGATGACAAACGTGTGCGTATTGCGTATGTATGTTTAAGAAGATATGTTTTAAGCAGGCGTATGTCGCATGCAAGATTTTGTAATATTATAACAGTTTTATTCGTAAAACAGAAGTAAAAAACAATATTTGCGTATGACAGTAGGACGATGCTTAAATGATTTCCAAAATTAGTTAAAATTGTTATATCTATCGTAACTTTTCAGTAATTTCATTCTAGAAATTTGGTGGTATCGCATTTATACGAAGCAATTACACTGTTGGGACCTGAATTTTATCTACATGGAACGAGCATCCATGTTATTAATTTCGGAGGTCGACCTTTCAACACAATCGAGAAGGAAAAAATATTTAAATTGTAGTCGATAAAGGTCGTGCTATTGTTAAGCAAATGGTGTAAGAGGGTATTGGCAAATTGGCATTCTTCTAATTTCTTTAGATATTTCTTATTTAGTAATTTTGATCTGCATCATTCTCAAAAAAAATAGTTTTTGGGTTCTACTATCTATTAATATATTTTGATGGTATGGTAATGTGATTCAAGTGTGCATTTCGCAATAGAGTTTGCAACTTCCTTTGGCTCCCTCAATTTTTAGAAGAAAAAAACTAAACAATTTTAAGAGTTTAATTTTTTCCAGTACTTTCCCCAGACTATGTAAAAGGTTGCAATGGCAAAGTTTAGGTCAAAAGGTACTATTTCCATTGTTTAATTAAAGTTTAAAAATACTCTACCCCTAAATGGGTGCATGCATATTGCATACCTAATACCTAATTCCTATCATGAATTTCATTCATGACTAATGATTACACATGTTAGCGTGTGTATTGTGTATGCTGAAGAAGGTTTTTGTATGATTTATGCATGCGACATGCGAATGGTGATGGCGCGCATACAAGACTTAGTCATAGTTTTTGTCTTGCATTCGTACAAAGGAAGCGAAGTAAGTAAATCATTTTTTGCGTTTTGTGTATGACGACGACGATGCGTAAAATTATTTCTAAAAATTTATTGTAATTTATCGTCACTTTTTAATTATTTCATTGAAAAAAGTGGTATTATCGCAAATCAGATTGGTGGGACCTTTTTATCTAGATGGAATGAGCTTCCATTTGAAAGATGTCTTGACTTTCTTCAAGAAGCAGTGACAAGTGATAAATCTCTCCCTGTCAATTAAGAAGGTAAGAAAATATACAAATTGTAGTTGACAAAAGGTGCTATTATTATGCAATTGGTGGAAGATGGTGTTGGCATTCTTCTAACTTCGACTCCTTTTTACTTTGCAATTTTGATCTGCATCATTCTCAAAAATCAAAATCTTTTTGTGTTGTTTTTCGTTAGAGTAATTACGTAATTAGTGACCGAGCCCACCTAAACCTGCTGAGATCTATTGCAATTAAACATCACGATTAATTAACCATTAAAGTCAACTGGATTGTTAAGGTAAACATTTTATAAGCTTCAATGAGGAAAAGGGAGGATATTTATCTTTTCTAAATTGCTATTATTTTACATCAAAATATAATAATTAGTCTTTTTATTTTTTCAGTCAAGTTGTTGATCATGGAACGTTACGCTGCTAAATATGGAGCATCTTTGGAACAATGTCATCAGTTATTTGCGTCCACTTGCCAGGTCAGATTGATAAGATGTGACGACGACGAGGTAAACGTAACCGGCCAACCCGCCGCTGAAGGACCAAATTCAACCTCTACCGGAAGCAGCTCCTCCAAAGATGACCAAGTCAAGTCGTCCTCATCTTCTAGTGCTGCTTATTGTCGAGTTTGTGGAAAGACTTTGAGCTCCAAACGTAATTTAAAAGTGCACATGAGAAAGCACACTGGAGACCACCGCTACAAGTGTGACCACTGCGGACGCTCATTTTGGAACAGAAAATCACTTCGAGATCACAAAAAGGCAAGAGCTCGACGTAATGGCGTATGCCCCCTTCCCCCAAAAAAGAAGCAATTTGAGGGAAAGAGACCCTCGGGTGCTTGGCAGTGCAAATTTTGTGGAAAAAAGATGAAGTATCCAGATAGCTATGAGCCCCATCTGGAAAAACGCCACGGGATAACGCCAGGGTCGTCATCCAAGCGATTCAAGTGCGGAGAGTGTGGCAAGAGTTTTGGAACAAGCTGGCATTTATCCAAGCATGCAACGGAGATTCACAGTGGTGGAGTTTTATTGCAGTTTAGCTGTGTCTTTTGCGGGAAGGGATTTTACTACCAACAAAATCTATTTAGTCATCTCAGAGGTCATACGGAGGAGAAACCGTATTTTTGTAAGGTGAAGGGATGTGACGCCTCTTTCAGTCGAAACAAAGGTCTCAAGCGACATCGTCAAAGAGTTCATTTGGTAAAAAATTAAGTTAAATTTGAAATCGAAATCAATTTAAAATCTTAATCCTTGATTATTAATCTGTTATGAATGTTGAAAGTTTTGTTAAAATGAACATAATTAATTTAATGCTAATTTATTAGCTTTTCGAGAAAATGATGATAACATACCTTGTAAATGAATTTTATATGCTGCTATTTTTCTCAAAAATAAATAAATAAATCTAAAACTAAAAAAAGAATTTGTGAAATTCTCTCCTTTTATTTTACTTTAAAAAATATGTCATCGTCAACTCTAACAACTTCACAACTCAATAATAATACGAAGATGACAATTTACTAAATCAAATTCTTATCAATAACTTTTTCCTGCTATTTTCATATAAACAGTTTGTCAAAACATTGAATTTTGACAGTTCCACCGAAAAAATGTTTTATTGAGCTTGATTGGGCTAGGAGGAAATGTTTAAATGGAATAAAACAAACCTATATTTAGTAAAAACTTTAGTACTAACTATTTAGTAAAAACGTTCGATGATACTTAATCGTGTATGCACAAAAAGGGAAATTGAGAATGAATCGCGCATGAGTTTGTGATGAACTGCAGCAAAAATAAAGGATTTAGTCTGAATTAATAAACATGCCTAGAGATTTTAAATAGATTTTATAACAATAGATCAAAAAATAATATTTGAGAAATTCGTCTATTTTATTTTTATTTTCGAATCAGTATTCCAATTAAAAACAGCACTTTGTAAAATACCATCATCATGCTAAAATTATTTAAAAAGTGTAATTTTCAAATGTACTCATAGTGGAGGAGAAACAAACAAGAAACATGAATATATGTGATGATGATTTTATTATTCTTCCTTTTCCTTTACGTTGACAGTTGATGTTAAATCGTTGATATTCCTGCTGAATGGCTGCAGTGAAAATTATGAGTTTTATTAATCGGCTAGCGAAGTTCAGAACGTCAACTGAGATACTTTACTTACAAATTTCAACTTAAACAACTAACATTGAAATCAGAATTTTTCAGACAATCCGTGGGAATCAAACTAAACAGTGGCTACTACAACATGATTAAGTATACATGAGCTGATTTCGATGAAAATTTGTTAAATGAACTTTACGAAATAGGTCGCAATTTTCAAATGCATATGATTTACAACAATCATTGATAAAAAATGGTAGGAATAATACACATACACACATAATTATGCTAATTGTTGTTGATGATGTTACATTTTGTTATCATTGCATTGATGATTGATGAGTATTTAAACTTAAGGATGGTCAGGTTTAGCTTCAAAGCAAGTCATGTATTGCCATTGAATGAAAACAGTAAATAAAATGGAGTAAAGGGCAGATTAATGAGTAGGAATAAACCATGCACTTTTGAAAATGTGAATTTTTGTGGTTTTGTGTTTTTTAAAAATTTATTGATTTTTTTTTCTCTTAAATCTTGAACGTTCATCTAAACCGATTTATATTATATCACTACAAAACTTTTTGTCTGTCTATTAATTCTGTGGTCATTTTTTTCCCTGGCTGGACGACAAAGGCTGATCAAGATAATTATAAGTAAATGAATAGAGCTGAGTGTTGTAAAATATATCATAGAATATTTCTAGAATAGTTATCATAATAATAATAATATAGAGAGACGAGAAGAAAACGCAAAGATTTTTTTGTGTGTGTTGTATATATAATATATAATATCCATATAAGACATTCGTATCATTATTTGTCATCATCAGTAAAAATAATTGGCTTTGCTGACATATTTATATAACTCACCATCATCATCATTCTTTTATACAACTATATAATATATTTTTTCTGCATAAATGTACATTTTTTTTTTTAACTATTATCGTAAGAGAAACAATAAATATTTATGTATTTCTTTCTTTGATTCAAAAGACCAATTAAGGATAAAACGGGTTGACAAGGTTACTATATTAAACTTAGTTTTACTACCAATTTAATTTTTTTTAAACCTGTTAGTTATTGAAATAGTTTAAGGGAAGGTCAAAAAAAGAGACAAAAAACTATGATTTGATTGATTGCAATGATTTTTTATGATTATGTGTGAAAACTATATGAACATAAAATTTGTTGGATTTTTTACAGGATATATAGAGAAATCAACACAACTAAGTGACTAGACAGAGCAAATTATCATTTTTCTAAAAAGAAATGAAATCAGCTTTGAATAAAGTATTTTTGGTTGCGTCTAAATTATCATCTTTCCCGTCTGGTTTTTTAAACTGTTTTGCTAAAAATATAAGATTTTTTGTATATTATTTTGATTTTCTCATATTATCATCATATTTTACAGTTGTCTTCTAAAAATCTAAAATAGTATTGTTTTTTTCTTCTTTATACATTATAGATACAGATATAAGTTTAATAACATGAACAATAATCTTTTTTTTACATATTTCATATGATAATAATAAGAGTAGTGATTTTAATACAATTATTATTAAATATATGTGTAATGTTGTAAAGATTACGTTTTTTATATGTCTAGATTTTGGAGCAGAGAGATACGTATGGTTGGTTAAATATAGTTATGCATTGAATATCCGGCTGCATAATAATAAAAGATGCTGGTTTTTGGTAAAAGTACTTATTGCTTTCCGAATAAAATTTCCGATCTTTTTTTCTGGTAGATTCTAATAAAGTAATACCATTATTATTAGCATTTATTGTAATAATAACAGAGGTAAAATAATAATATAGTAACAAATTGTTTGTTTTTTTAAATGTAGGGATTAAAACGGTTCCGAAGTACTGTGACGGTTTCAAAATTTATTACATTAATTTAATTATACTTTAAATACAGTATTCTTTTTTTTAAACAATATCTAGAAAGGCCGAATCTCTTCGCGAGTTCATTGAATTGAACTCGGGTCGAGCTGTTTAAATTTACAAGGTGACTGGTCACGTTTAGCGCCTCTCTTCGACGGATGCACCTGTAAAATTTATTCAACATAATTTGGTATTAAATTTCATTGTAAATAATTATAAAAAAATTAGTTTAGTTATAGTAATTTTTCTAAATACTGAATACTACTTTTACTTATTTACAGAATATTATGATGAATCAGACGATGCTACTCTAGTTGTCTAAATAATTACCATTTTTATAATTTACTATGAACTGAGCTACAATTACATGAAGTCTAAAGAGTTACCAAATATTATCATGAATGTTTTAAATGAACTAAAATCACAAATATTTCCGACATTTCAACGATGATCAAATAGCAAGGGAATGTTTGAATTTAAAAATCGGGATGAATGCATTAAATGCATAATAAGGCAAGCTTAATCAGTAAAAATTGAAAAGTCGGATGAGTGACAATCTATTTTGTTATTAAAATTAAATTCGTAAATACTATTTCAAGTTAAGTTTAGGATTCTAGAATCAAAGTTAGATCGGTTAAAACTGCACACTAGAAAATCTATGTTATGTATTTTGGAAATAGGACTAGTTCTTTTTAGATAAAGTCAATTTAAGGAATTGAAATGTGTGTGCGTGTACCATTAACTTAGTTTGAGGATTTTGTATGTATTTTAATTTGACAAGGTAATAAAAGGGGTTCCAGCACTTTATTTGACTGGTGCAGCTGATACTTCAGGGCCTGAATAATAAAAAAGAGAATTAAAATAATAGGGAAGCTCATTCTTCATTCCAGTTTCAAGAGTTCCAAGTTCTTACATGCATCAAATGTGTAATGTAAAATTCATGAATCATTTATAAATAGAAATCAAAACAATGCTAAAAAATTATGTACATCAGATCAGTTCAATCAAAATCCAGTTTGGTAAGTACCATCAAAGTCAAAATGATCTATACTAAAATTATTATTTTAATTATTACCTGAGAGGTCGAGCAGTGGTTTGATCACAGAACAGCAGCGCATCAGCAGACGAAAAACAACAAAACACGAAACGATGCGCCAAAGGGACGAAGGAACAACGTACGATTACGACATACATGTTAGAGGACAAACTCAACGCGCACGCGCAACCATTGCAAATTTGTTTTTACTATATGCGTTCCAAAAAATAATTCTAAAAGCGGCTATAAAAACATTAACCCAATATTTTTAAACCTTTCCACAGCAACATGAACAGCAGAGAGAAGACAAGTTCAAATCCATCAGCACTATAAAGGAACTAGAGGACCTAAACACAACTAATTGCCACAACATAATATCTTGTACTAGGACAACTTATGTTTTAAATAAATATAAATTCAAAAAAAAACAATAACTTTTTTGTGTACCTTCACCAAATAAATATTTTTATGCTATGATAACTGTACATTTCTAGTACGGTTGCGGAGTAGTAACTACATAACCATTTGTTTTTAACTTTCAATATTATTTTATTTTTTAAAAACTCTTTTTGTTTTCGTGATGTGCAATTGTTTTTTTCAATAATAGTTTCAAACATTACCATAATTATTACTCTTTTTTGCAGACAAATTTAACTAAAAAATTATTTATGTCGATTTATACCTGTTTTTTAATCTTTTTTTTTGTATATGCATAAGGATTATAATATTAAATACATACTTATAAATGAACGCGTGTAGTCATAAATATAATTTTAATTAACATGCATTACAACTTTGGATAGTTAAGTAATACAACAACAAACCATACAAGGTTAAACTTGGTTTTTTTTCTCATTTCAAGTTTTTACTTCTTAAAAATATTTAATTACTGATGATAGTGAGAACAGTAGAATCAATTTTACTGTTCATCGTGTTTTATCAACTTTTACTGTTTTCAAACGCAACGAGCTCGTTTTTGTTGCTCGAAGTATTGTACTATGCTAGAAAACAACACAGTTAACTAAGAGGACTATCTAGAAAAACACTGCGAATTATTTCTAAAAAAACTGATTAGTAGAGGGAATTAGCAAAAACGGTGATGTGAATTTTCGAATTATGTTAATTTTGTATGACACGTCTGTTTTTTTTTCTATGAAAATTTACAAAATATATTCCACACGTCTGTGTAAAAACCTGCAGATTGACCATTATATAAAATCTACCCTCAAAAAGGATCTCCTTTGGCTATATATTTTCCTCTAAAATATTTACGGTATGATTATCCAAGTTTTTTCTTCAAAATTTATCTCTATATTTCCCTGCAACTTATCGTTTCTTTTCATAGTATCGAATTGGCTGTTAAATTCAAAAAAAACGAACACGATGACGATGAGCTATTATAGTTCATAAAATACTTTTTCAAAGTTTCATTATTGACTTTCACTCTCTCTGGTTATTAATGCTTCTTTCGTTTTTTAACGAATTAAGAACACTTGATTGTTTTATTATTTTTTTCATAAAAATGTACGAAATGTAGTCATATTTAAATTTCCTAAATTTATGTTTATTGAGAATTATAACTTCAAAAACTCCTTTAAAAATTGCTCGATGAAAAGTAAAATAAAATTCGATACCAAATCTCTTTCCTTACTAAGCACAGGTATTTTTCATTTGACGATGAAACGTTAAAAATATTGCTTGCAATGTTTGAGGAATAGCCATTAAACTGATATTGCACAGTAGAAAAATTTTCAATTGATTTAATTCACTAATTAATTTTCCAGTGTTAGCATTTCATTTTCTATAAAAAACAGACTCTAAAAAACTTTCTTCCCAATTGCCCTAGGTAAAAATTTGTAATTTCGTCGTAGTTACTGTGTTGATAAAACAATTCGCAGTAGATGTGTTCATGCGTTTTTTACAGCTACATTTAAACGAAACACTACCATAGAATTTTTAAATTAGAATTACACATTATGTAAGATTATGTATGACAAGACAATACAGTTTTATACGGTTACACGGCTTTTATTACAAATACAGTACGATTATCCTCATGATTATTTTCTAATTAATAATATGTTCTTAGTAATTCAACAATTTCATTTATCAACAAACATTTTGTTATAATGCAGATCAATCGCACTTTCAACATCAAAAATGCAAATTTTTCACTCACACTTCATTCTTTTCGGACTTGTAAAACGATAATTTTTTAAAAACTTACTGTTAAGGTGTGTACTTCCTTTTTTCGTTGGAGCATTTATACTCAACTCATCCAAACATTTCAACAAAACATTCACACAATCATACTATCATTAATAATATACAGTATCAACAATTGACTCGTCTTTCACTTTCTTTCTCCTAGAAAACTAATTTATTAAAACTTGTATCAAGTATGTATCGTAAAAGTAACCAAATTATTTCCACAATGAGGATTTTTTTTATGAAGAAGTCATGTCGATGAACAATGAATGCACACCTTTTGAATATGAATTACGCTTCTTAAGTACGTACGTATGATGTGTAAAGAAAATAATATGGTAATAAGATAAGATACGTTTACACATTATTAACTACATAGAATCTTATCATTTTACAACATTAACAATGCCGGTTGTGCCTGTGACATATGTAGATGTAATTATTATTGTTTGTAATTATTTGTAACAACTTCCTGAATGTTTTTTTCACAACACTTCATATCATCTTTTTTTGCAGTAATTCTATAATTAAGTTCTGATCGAATGCTTCACTTGATCGCTTTAAAGCTTTCATGTTTTTTGTGGGCATTGATCCAAAGGAACCAGTCCAATGGATTGCCCAGAATAAATCAAGGTCTGCTATCAAAGATATATATTTTTTTGAATTAACTGCTCTAGAAATATCTGTCTAAGAATATATAACGGCATTATTTGTATTTTTATGTAGTACAAATCAAAAACTGGTCAACTTAGTAATGCTTCAATAGACCAATAATTCATTTCTTTTTTAAATCTATCTTTGATTTTAATGTGTAGTAAAAAGTATAAGCCTAACTTTGTACAAGATGAAAGGTGAAATATCATCTGTGCTATTTCCATAGATGAATTTATGTTAGCAAAAAAACTTATCTCTTATTTTCAAATACCATGTAGAGATATCTAAATATTTTTTTCCTCCTCTCTACGGATAATTACACTATTATTACTTCTTTGTTTTTGACACCGTATGATAGCCACCCCAAACAACGGTTTTTGAGAACATGATTCTTTTCCAGCTTTACACAAATATATCACTTACATGACTCACTCACAACTTATAGCTTTGCTTGTTTGTATGAAGTTGTACTTCTTCTAATCTGACTTTACAAGTTGCCTGGAAATTATTCAATTTTCGTACAAAATAGATTGAGGTGGCTATGTGTTAGTATTGAATAGTAGTTTAGACATTTTTGATCCCTCAACATAAATTAACCTACTATTAATAGGACTAATATCTAACTTTCTTTGATTCAAAATAAATAATCCAAATGAAGGTTTACCATTATTTACTATTAAAGCAAAAAGAGCTTCTACTAGAAAAAACCATCTTGTTGACTCATAAAATACTGACATAGCGTAGTAGTGTATCTGTTATTTAATTAATTATTGTTATTGTTATGCACGGTTTTACGTCTTTAAAGAGACGACAGTAGATTAGTAGGTATAATTTTAGTTGCTTTCGAACGATTAGATATTAGTACACTTGTTGAAGCAAGAAATGATGCATAATACAAATGCTACGGCCATTCGCAATAATGATAATGATATAATAATATAAAAAGAAAAAAGGTACATTGATAAAATTTTACGTAGCCCCCCTTACTTCATTTAAAGGACATGACGACAATGGACAAAACACAAAATAATATAAAAAGACAACCACAATTAATGATTTAATAATTATTATAAGCAGTAAAGCTGAATTAAGATTTGACTTTAGCTGACTTGTAGGCACCAAAGTAATGTTCACGATGTTAACTTGATGAATAACTAACTGCAACTTATTATAAATCATTTTACGGAATTCAAAGATCTAAACATTCAGTTTCGCTAATTAACTATCGTACACAGCCATTATTACTGCACACTCACAATAATGAGGCATTATTGTGTTTTATATCTTGCTATTCATGTAGAATAAGTGATCTTTTCGCTTTTCAATCTTTTCAATATTGGTTGGTGACGCCTTCTCTTCATCTTAATAACTAAGTCTTTTAAGAAAGCAGTTCTCAGCCTATATCACAATGACAGTTAGAACTAAGTGTTATACAATTATACAAGTCTTCATGGCTGGATAAAAGGCCTGAACTTAATTTTCCGTTTACAATTGTATCACAAAATTATATTTTATACTAAGAAGAATGTTATTGATTCAATGCAAAACGTGCACTGTATATTCAATGTTTTTTATCTCTCTCTAAACCTCAGCCTCGCTCACTTATTCCCTTACTTAAAGATCGTAATTCAATAATTTTAAAATCTCAAAACCCAAGTCAGTAGTTATTATTAATCGCAGAAGTAGATTTATAATTATAGAAAATGTGTTAGAAAAAAGGAATGATTAATTAGAATGCTGTGTTAAATCTGTAGTAGTAGCAATATTAGTAGCGTCAACACGAGAAAGAAAAAAAATACACATCTGTCAACAACGCATATATTTCGTATGAGTACTAGGATAATCATTTAACATTAAATAAAGTTTAGAAATAAAAAATGCAGATCTTCTTTTTCAACATATTTTATATGGGTAGCGGTTTTTTTTATCTTGGACGATTATATATGGCTTGAGAAAAGCTCAAGGCATTTTGACTGGTTTCATATTATATTATAGCCTTTTCATTTTCTATAATAGTATATTGGACAATAAAAATGATATCATCATAAAAATTAGGTATTATGCCACGTGACGACCGGTAATTGAAGATATATAACAATGATATTCTGAATAACTTGTTAATTTAGAATTCAGACAGAGCTAAAATGATGAGCACACGTTAAAACGGGAAAAACACGATAACCAACACAAAGTAAACAGCCCACATCAAAATAATTCCAGGACTATCTATTAAAATCTGCTTGCCTTCAAAGTATTTGCGGGCGATGAATTTGAGCGTTTCATCGATGAGAATGACAGGGATGGAAAGCTTCATTACCGCCATCCATTCTTCAGTGTTAAGTGGAGTTACCTGGAACACTTGCTGTAATTGAAAAAAGAAAAGAGACAAAGAAAATTAGAGGTCGGTCTGGTAAAACACAACGCACCCAATCATAACGATAAATGAACAAGGAAATGTAGCTAACCGAAAGGATCTCAACATAGAGGATGACGAAGTGAAGACTGAAGGACAAGAACATGGCCAAAAGCAACCAAATGTTAATCCATGGGGGCATGACGATCAGAGATTGATTTTCAGACAAGCTGTTCATGGCGTTCAACATCTCAATTGTGACCAGCACAGACAAAGCCATCGTCATTGAGTGAGGATCATGGAAAATGTTGCAGTCGATTCCCTTGAAGTATTCACTGTCGGGTGTGCATTGCAAGTGGTGGGTCTGAAATGAAAATAAAATGATTAAACGTTAACATTTACTCTTCCTCATTTTGTAACACAAACAACAAAACACTTGAAGAGTTGAGTTCACTTACGAGTTGGTAGTAAGAAAGTTGTGGACCCTCAGAGTACATCATGAACCACCAGGTAGCACCTCCAACAGTGGCCATACCGACGTATCCACCAACAGCCATGTAACGGAAGAACAACCAACCGGAGATCAAGCTTTCGTTAGCCCTACGTGGTTGCTGCAAAGTTGAAAAATATGTGTAATTAGTATCTCACTTTTCACCAGACAACAGTTTATATTAAGGCCTACATACTTTGTTCATGATGTCCATATCTGGAGGGTTGAATCCGAGGGCAGTGGCTGGGAAACCGTCAGTGACCAAGTTGACCCACAAAAGTTGTACTGGAATAAGAGCCTCAGGGAGACCAAGAGCAGCAGTCAAGAAGATGGAAACGACCTCACCAATGTTGGAAGAAATGAGGTATCGGATAAATTGCTTCATGTTGTTGTAAATGGCACGACCTTCCTCAACGGCAGCGACAATGGTGCTGAAGTTATCATCAGCCAACACCATCTCAGCGGCAGACTTGGCGACAGCAGTTCCGGAACCCATGGCAATACCGATTTCAGCCTGTAATGATAATAAAAAGTCAAATACTGGTGTAAAAATGAAAGCAAATTGGGACGACATGCTGCTGTAGAAGCTAAAGTTACCTTTTTCAAGGCAGGGGCATCGTTGACACCATCACCAGTCATGGCAGAAATCTCATTCATGGATTGCAAGTACTCAACAATCTTGGACTTGTGGGATGGTTCCACTCGAGAGAAGAGACGGGCTCTAGCACAGGCAGCACGTTGATCAGAGATTGACAGATCATCAAATTCGCGACCAGAGTAGGACAATCCAGTAACATCTTCCTCTTCAGTAAACACACCAATACGCCTGCAGATAGCTTCAGCAGTACTCTGTTGATTTACAGAAAAACAATAATTAGATTCATCCAATTTTGTATAAAGTTACACAAAGGAGCATACAAATTGCAGGGATTTTAGATTACCTTATTATCACCAGTGATG
Organism: Entomobrya multifasciata; assembly: GCA_034693345.1. Classification (NCBI taxonomy): domain Eukaryota; kingdom Metazoa; phylum Arthropoda; class Collembola; order Entomobryomorpha; family Entomobryidae; genus Entomobrya; species Entomobrya multifasciata. Next base: position 3,511 of record JAQFXM010004427.1, on the reverse strand, counting down.
ACAATGACACGAATACCAGCTTGACGACAACGAACAATGGAGTCGAAGACTTCCTTCCTTGGGGGATCCAACATGCCGACAACACCAACAAAGGTCATGTTAACTTCATATTTGTAGAACTTGGTGGAGTCAATAAGGTCCATGTCTTCGGGCTTCATGGGTGAATCAATGGTGGCAAGAGCCAAGCAACGGAGAGTGTCACGGCCAGTACCATATCCACGGGTGACTTCGAGAATCTTGTTCATGATGGCGGAGGTCATTGGTACCTTCTGGGCTCCTACACGGACGTGCGTGCAACGATCCAAAACACCTTCTGGGGCACCCTTGATAAACATCTTTGGTCCATTTCCAAGACGAGTAGGCTTAAGTGGAACACAATAGCTGGACATTGATTTCCTGTCACGGGAGAATTCAAGAGTGAATTCCTGCAATAAAAAATAATTATGTTGTGATTTCATATCCATACTTTTGCAAATAACAACTTGTAACCTCAATGTTGTTGCGTTACCTTCTTCCATTTGGTTTCCATATCTTGACGGACGATAATGGCAGCTCCACGTCGGTCTAATCCGGACTTATTCAAATTGTAGGGATTGGCCTTCTCAGCAAGGACAATCAGGGCGGTCTCAGTGGCCTCACCAACCTTTTCGAAAGCTTTCTTGAATTCGTTAAAGTCGATGGCAGAGTCGTTACACATGATGCAAATGGTACAGAGCTCTTGCAGGGCATCAAAGTCGCCAGCCTTGACTTTTTGTCCTCGTTGGAAGACTTCTCCAATTGGTTCGTATGAAGATCCAGTAATTTCAAATTCGTTCAGGCTGATGTCGTTTCCCTCAATCCTGTCAAAAATGAACATCTTGCTGACAGACATTTGGTTGGTGGTGAGTGTTCCAGTCTTATCAGAGCAGATGACAGATGTACAGCCCAAAGTCTCTACAGATGGGAGAGATCGGACAATAGCGTTCTTGGCAGCCATACGCCGAGTACCCAAGGCGAGACAAGTGGTGATGACAGCGGGCAGACCTTCAGGAATGGCAGCTACAGCCAAAGCGACAGCAATTTTGAAATAGTAGATAGCACCTTTGATCCATGATCCACCGTGAGCAGGGTCGTTAAAATGTCCAATGTTGATAGCCCAGACAGCAACGCAAATGATGGAAATAACCTATCACAATAAATACATTACAGTTAGACTTAGAATATAATACGCACTGTAGCCTTTAGTTATTATTGACACTAGTAAAAAGTAATAATTCGAATTTGAACATACCTTTGACAATTGTTCACCGAATTCATCGAGCTTCTGTTGAAGGGGAGTCTTGATCTCTACGGTCTCTGACATCTCAGTTCGGATCTTACCAATAGCAGTGTTAAGTCCAGTACCAATCACAACACCACGAGCTTTACCAGCAGCGACGTTTGTACCACTGAAAAGAATGTTTTTCTTGTCTTGATTGACAGCCCTGGGGTCAGGGATTGCCTCATTGTGCTTAATGACGGATACAGACTCTCCAGTAAGGATAGATTGATCAATTCTCAGAGTGGTGGACAAAACCTTCACGATACGGATATCAGCTGGGATTTTGTCACCGACTGTAAAGAACAAAATGTAAAGTTATAAAAAAATGAACTACTAGGGTCAGGAATTCCAGAATTTTTAGTACTCTTATTTAACTAACCGGAAATTTCAACAAGATCACCAGGCACGATTTCGCGGGAACGAACCTTCTGTACACCAGACTTGTCAGAGCGGATGACTTTGCCCATTTCAGGTTCGTATTCTTTCAAGGCTTCAATAGCACTCTCAGCATTTCTCTCCTGTAAAGTACCAGAATTAAAATGACATTGATGTACTTTCACATAAAACTACACTATGTCTTAAAAAAGGGTTCAACGAGTCGTACCTGCCACACACCAACAATAGCATTGGCAATAAGAATGAGCAAAATAACAAAGGGTTCAACGAAAGCGGTGATTCCTTCAGCCTCATCTTCGTGTTCTTCAAAACAGGCTAAAACCTACGAGCAGAAAAAAATGAGTATTTTAGATTTATATTTCATTAAGCTTAATTTGATCCTCATAAACCGATCTTTAATAGAACTTACGAAAGAGATGATAGCGGCAAGAAGCAAAATTTTGACTAACAGATCATCGAATTGTTCTAAAACCAACTGCCATAATGACTTGCCCTCTTCAGCGGGAAGTTCTGGAACACAACAAACATTCACAAGGTAAACAATAAGCATTACAGTATACCCATAATAATACACAACTAGTTTAATCACAAAATGTCAAACTAGTCTAGTACTTAATCATATCGAGAACATATGTCATTATCATGTTGCAATTAGATCTTAGATCAAACTTACCATTAGGACCATATTTCTCTTGGTGCCTTTTCACTTGATCAGGAGACAACCCCCTCTCAGGGTCTGTTCCAAAATGATTTACTACCTCCTCCCAGGTCTTTGCGTGGCCGTCCTCCATGGTGGCCACCAAATTTAAAATTTACCGTTAAAAGTTTCTAAAATGTCTTTATATTTCGCCGAACTTCACTTCACAATCTTTATCTCCTCTTGTTGATCCTCTCCAAGACTGGCAAGATCTACACATAACACAAAGAAAACAAAACAACATATATTATAAATCACTCCTGCAGCACATTTACCTTAACTACACACTACTACCAACATTACTACTCTAATTTCCAATTAAAAATTAGACCAGTTAGCCCTTAATGTATTCCCCTGTCAGCTTTAAACCCTGTCACTGTTGTATTATTTAAAATATCAACAACAACCAGGAAAGAATATCATTTATCTAATATTGAATCCAACAAGACTAATTAGCTTAGTTATCCCAAAATTAAAAATTCCTCCACTCTTTAATTCCTTCAATTATAATAATATTTTAACTCCACCTTTTAAAAACTCGCCACTAAACTCCAAATAACTTTTTAATTGTTCATTTTCACACTGTACTTCATTTTTTTTCACATTTTAAAGACACGACACATAGTTAAATGTTAAAGCAAGACAACAAATCCTCTACACTAAACGGGAAAAACAGAAGGCTGGCAGCAAGAATGAAAAAAAAGAGCCACGGAGCCACCGGTCACTGAAGAATAGAAAAAAAGTTGAGTTGGTTCTCTCTCGCTTGTTGAAAAGTAGTATGTATGTTCAGGTTACTACACTCACTCCGCAACATCTCATCATCACTCTCTTTCTACTTTGTATAAATGACTGCTTGCTGCCTTTTGCTCAGCTTGAAAATGTATAGGTAAAAATAATACGTAGTGTATAAAGTAATATATATTTCTCACTCTGTATATTTCCCTATAAGAGTACAGCACCACGACGACGACCACCACTACCAGACATTCCGCTATACATAGTTTACACTTCTCTCTCTCTCTTGCAACTTGTGTGAGAGTAAGTTAAGTAGTGATTCTTTAGGGACCAATAAAAAAGCTACTTTTCAATGTACACATCAGCTGAATAAAAATTGTGAA
>JAQFXM010004426.1:0-17192 GCA_034693345.1 Entomobrya multifasciata | reverse complement strand
AGATGTAAACAGTAAACATGTGACATTTTACAAACAGAATATCCAGATCCTTCTCATTTTATGTTCTTTGATGTCAGAATTGACATAAGAACTGAGATTATGGTTGTCCGAAAATATTCTTCATGAACGGCACTTTAATTGAGCAGTAATTTGTAAGAGGTATATTATAGGTGTATTAGCATTAGCAGTTATATTTTGGATTTGGAGTAGCATTGTGAAGATTATCTTTGATCTTAAAAGAATTCATGGATAAATGAGAATTACTGAAAATGGACAAAAAAATGAATGGATTTCAATCCAACAATGAGAATTACAATCATAACATCTCTTCTGAGAGATTGCTTCACTGTAAATTGTTGCAACTCGTACAAAAGAACAATAAAGGATTTCATTCATGAGCCTATCCTAAATAGTTTTACACCACACCACACCTTAATATTTACTCATTTTTACACTTTTGTAAATATTTAGTTATGGATAGGATTCAATATGAATTTATGAATGGTGCAGCGGCAAGCCGGTGTAGTGGTGGTAAGGTAGTGATGATATTCATGTATTTTAGCAATTAGTTTAGGATAGTACTGCACATACATAGTTTTGGATAGAAATTGAAGATATTTTAATTTGATAACCTTTTAGAGCATTCTTCCTATCTTATTTGCAATTAATTACAAAGTTAGGTTTGTATTTCATCCCACAAACCAATGTTTTGATATCCACTGCATAGATGTGTGTTGATTATCATATCATATAAGGTTATCTACGATTTACGATATCTTTCACTATATTATAGTAATTGACTAGAAAGCTCAAATACTTTACCAAAATTATATACATAGATGATTTGTGTGTAATTATGAATTAACGATGTTGAAGGTGAAGGATACGTGTGCATCATTTGTGCACAGACCACGCAGACCAGTATCCTGTAAAATGCATTCATAATCATCGTGTTATGAAGAAATCATTAATCATAAATGCACTAGAACGCATAGATTTGAGCCACTGCACAGCACACTGCAGTTGCCTGTGTAACTTACTGTGTTTAAACTCTCGAGTCGAGAGTCTCGACGTGCATAATATATGCATCTCTGTAAACTCAATTAATTCCACTTTTTCACGTTTTAATTGTTTTACCCATTTCAGACATTGAATTCAACGGATTTAGAACACAAGTGGCCAGTTTCGTTCAAATCCTTGATTAGAGCTCTATTTCGAAAAAGCACAACAAAAATTATAAGTATAAACTGCTGCGTAGGTTGTACTTACGGACGCATCCAAAATGACAGTAAGACTATTCAAAATAATAAACATTTCGTTGTACATAAAAAATTAGATGAAGGCTATACCAAGTTATTCTTATTTCGTAGAGCTACAAGTTTTCAGTAGAAATGACCTGTGAGGGTTGTTCTGGAGCTATAAACCGTATCCTGACCCGACAGAAAGGTAAGTTTAGAGAGAAAGTTATGACATGACATGTGCATGCATCTATGCACAAACATGCCTTGTAATTTAAGAAAATGCGTGAATGCTGAAAGTGATAAATTTTTGTATTTTCAGAAAAAGGTCTGGTAAGCGATTATCAAATCGACCTCCCTGGAAAACTTGTAACTGTTACCTCCGCTCTTACCATGACTGAGGTTCAGGACTTGTTAGCCAAGAGTGGAAAAACAGTTAAGCATCTGGAAACAAAGCCACTATAAACCAGAGCTCGAAAGTACGTACATGTTAACCAATGCAAACGGAACGGACCTGCAACTTTTCTCTCTCGTCAATTGCCAAACAAACAAGGCAGTTATGGCAAATAAAACGTGTCAGTTGGTTATGTGATAGAGCAGCAACATTCATAATTTATTATTATAATCAATCGTAAACAGGCTCTTTTTAGTCAATTTTGATGAATGTAAGTTAACCAAAGTTTTTAGTCTTTTTATACTGTGTAAATCATCGAATTTAGTTTAAACTAAACACAAAATTCTAAATTGTAACGGACTGACATTCATGAAAACGTAAAATATAGTAAATCATTACTTGGAAGTTTCCGGTATTTTTCGTATGACATGCTACATTTCAACTTGATTTTGATTACATCTATCTGTCAATCATTTTAATAAATATAACAAAAATAGTCAATTCCATTGTATGTTATCAAGTTTACAAAATAAAATATGATTTTAATTATCCAAAGATATGCATTATATAATTACGTCTTTGGGTTTTCATTCTTAGTTTGAGAGAAGAGATGATCATTGTATAAAACTGTTCATTTGTCATTATTGCAGAATTCCAGTGTTTTTTTTTGAAGAAATTGTTTACCTACAAATGAGATCGAAAACCTGTTCCAACTTTTGAAAATACATATACAAATATAAGTACATTACATACACTTCACTCATACATTTAAAAAAATACATTTAGTATATAATACTTTTCATTAGACTATACTAGTACACCCAGACCAACCCAGACATGGTATGGCTACATAAATATACTTTGATTTTGACGATCTGACCATGGTCATGCCATGATCATCAAATTAAATGAATGAAGTTTGTTGTTTTACTGGAGTTTTAATGACTTCGTGTACTGTAAAGTTGTATTGTGGATGTGGACGATGCAACTATATCATCATCATCATCATCAATCCTTTGTCTGGATCTACAATACATAATTATAAAAAACACCATGTGAGAAAAAGTGTTTTGTCATGTGCGACAAAATATATGTAAGGATTTTTCTCATGTGGGAGACATAAGTATGATTCTCTGGTTATATCATTCTGCACTGTCATCTGAGTTGACTCTGTTAATGTTATTGCGATGATAGCTTAGACCGGTTTTTATACACAACGCAAGATCAATTTGAGGATTCCAATGATTCCATCAACAAGTCCAAAAGTTAGTACATAACAATCTCCCCTGCGAAAGAACTGAGATTCCCCAATAAATTATACAAGTACCATTGCCATAAATATTCAAACATTTACACAATTAAACTCATCGTGTTGTTGCTTTCATTCTTGTAATGGCATGTCATGCAGTACCTGTTGAATTTTGATTGGCATGTTTTTCAAGGTGTAGTGTTTCACAGGTATTTACACATCAACAATAGTTTAAACAGTCGATTTTATCATAACTTACATACCATTCCACATTACCATTGTACAGTACGAACAAATACACGCTATGCGAAGTACACACATTAATGACAAAATACAACAAACGCTATTTCTGGTTTTCATTTCAGAGATTCTGGCATTTCATTCATAATCGATCGTGTGAACCACTGGTCAAAGTTAAAACATTCCATATACAATGGACACTTCAAAAATTAGAACAGGAATTCTTACAGGTTTTGAAAACATTTTGAAATGGCTTTTACTCATATGAAATTTTGTATGCTAACATTTACATTCCAGAATTTTCACATTTTTGCTACTATATCTTCACAGTTAGCGACCGTTGCGCTCAAGGACAAGCCGAAAATCTCAGCGGTCAAGTGCTGGCGAAAGCGGTGGTTTCTGATGAGTTCCCCGGTGTTGTAGTTTCTGAGGAATGTGTTCCTGATGAAATTGCAGTTATTAAAGTAAGCTTACTGGTTATATCTGATTCGCACGTCACGTCATTTCTGAATATGCACTCATGACTGGTTCGTTTTTTCGATCAATTTTGTAACAACTTAGACAACTTTGGAGCTCTGGAGTGACTCTGGTAATTATGATCTGATTTTGACCACTGGGGGAACAGGGTTTGCCCCACGGGATGTCACTCCCGAAGCAACAAAATTGGTCGTAACAAAAGAAGCTCCAGGAATGGTTATTGCAATGATTCAGGGTTCCTTGGCAGTTACCCCATTGGCAATGCTTTCCAGGTTGTAATGATATATTTGCAATCTGTCTTTTTCATTGAAATTGATTTAATTTAATTTGATATATTGCAAATTATGTGACCTCTAGACCAGTATGCGGTATTAGAGGCCGAACTTTAATAGTAAATCTCCCGGGTAGTCCAAAAGGTGCAAAAGAAAACTTTGATTTTATCAAAAAACCATTAAAGCATGCAGTCGATGTGTTGAAGGATACCAAGTCCAAGGTTGATTCTCTTCATCGCTCAATGCAGTCATCCGTCAGTTTAAAGGTACAAAGGCTACAAGCCAATAAGGTTATCAGTATACAAGACTCAACCCGGTAATTAAAGTAGAATACCTATGCATGTTTACAGAGCAAAGTTGACGCAGTTAACGTTGCTGATCGGGCCCGAAAATCCCAATTCGAGACTATTCCAGTTCCGGTGGCTCAAGATAAGGTTATTCAAGCTTGTAATAACATTTCGTGTACGACAGAGTCCAGAACACTAAAGTAATTTGATGAAATCAAATTGTTCCAACATTTTCTGATATCGAAACTGAACGAGTATTAATGTATAACTACGTTTTATGAAATAATCAATCAGGAATGGATTAGGGTATATTCTTGCAGAAGATGTACGAGCAAATGATCCATTGCCACCATTTCCTGCTTCAATAAAAGATGGATATGCGGTGTTCGTCGGAACGAATTCAAAGTTGGATTTACTTCAAGTAAGAGGGGATTCGACCGCAGGAGAAAGTCCCGACAAATGCAAAGTTGAAGAGGGGTACTGTATTAGAGTAAGCACGGGTGCTCCAGTACCACAAGGAGCAAATGCAGTGGTACAAATCGAAGATACTGAACTGGTTGAGAGAACCGACGATGGAAATGATGAGAAAGTAATCCGTGTTTTGAAGCCAGTATCAGTGGGTCAAGATATCAGGTTATCATTCATCCGATTTGTGATTTATATGAAAAGTGAAAAATTCTTCATTTTAATTTTTAAGTGACATTTATTATGATTTGTTAATCTACAGGCCGGTTGGAAGTGACATTCCTGCTAATGAACTGATAATGCCAAAGGGTGCTCGACTTGGTGCTTCAGAATTAGGAATATTGGCAACAATTGGCCGTCCAAAATTTTTGGTTTACAGGTAGACCCGTTATACACGAAATCATATTTTAATGATGAACAATTTCTGAATTAGAATGTTTTCAAAATATCAAAAAACAGAAAACCTATAGTTGGTTTGTTATCCACGGGCAATGAGCTGCAAAGTCCACATGAAGCTAATCTTGAGAAAGGCAAAATTCGCGACAGCAATAAAACAACACTACAAAGTCTTTTTGCACAGGAGAATTTTGAAACGCTGGATATTGGAATAGCAAAGGATACGTATGTAACAAAAGCTTGCTTACTAAATATGACTGTTTTTGTACGGTATGGTGTATGGTTTAACGAAACCTCAGTCTCATTTAATATTTTTGCAGACCTGACGCAGTTTACCAAAAGCTTGTGGAAGGTTTAAATAAAACGGATGTGCTTGTTTGCACTGGTATGCAATGAATATTAAATCGCTGATTTTATCACGTTTTGTTCATAAATACATGGGGGTAAATATGGTAAAATGTTTCGTAGGTGGAGTATCGATGGGAGAGAAGGATTATTTAAAACGGGTTTTGGTTACTGATCTGGGGGCTACAATTCATTTCGGAGCTGTTTTAATGAAACCTGGGTTAGTGGATTACTTGCATTGTAGTGTAGACTATGAGCTGCAGCTTCATTTTTTCCAGAAAAGTACATTATTTAAAATCTTCTTTTTTTTCAGGAAACCGACCACATTCGCTACTTGCACCATTAATGGAAAGACAAAGCTTATATTTGGACTACCAGGTAATCCTGTCTCAGCTACTGTAACCTCACATTTATTTGTCATCCCTGCACTGAGAAAACTTTGTGGACATGACGTACCATTTCACCCCACCGTGAAAGTTCAGGTAGCGTAAACTAAAATAAGATGGAATTTAAGGTTAAAATTTACTTTCATGAAAGATGTTTTACGAAATTCGATATTTTCGACTATTCAACAGATTGAGAAAAATATAAAATTAGACCCAATGAGACCCGAGTATCACAGAGTGTCTCTTGATTGGTCTACCACGAGTGGCATTCCATTAGCTAGAAGCACAGGTATATAACGATGCTAAACTATGAACTTCTTCGTTTTTCTAATAATTAATTGATTACAACTTTATCATTTTGCTATTAAAATGAAAACAGGTAATCAGATCAGCAGTCGACTTCTTAGCTGCAATTCTGCAAACGCTTTGCTGATTTTGCCGAAAGCTGGTGATTTACCGAATGGCATAGCCGCTGAAGGGTCCATTTTGAGCGCTCTAATTCTCTCCCTTTAATTCATAGAATATTACAACTATAATATCTCGATGTAAAGAAATATGATATGAATTTTTTCTATTTCGAAACTATATTTTCAATTAAGTTTCGAGATAAATATCTAAACGTCATTTTTGTAAAAGGTAGTATAACTTCATTCCAAAAAAGTGCTCTTACAAAAAAATGAACAAAATGCTTAAATGACAGGAAAAAGTATCTGATCAAATAAAAGCACGTTTAAAATGAAATAATGATTGTCATGTGCAATGTAGTGGCCTTGAGGATTGAGGATGTTATTTGATGGGGATATTACGTAAAAAGAATATAGATAACATTCATACAGTCATGCGCATGATGTTATTTTATGTAATGGTATGTAACACGTAATTAAAACTATACGTTCCAGGCTCCGTTCTGAACCCGTGACAAAATAAGATTTTGGGATAACATGTATAAACGTTAATTACTACACAAACACACAAATAATTGATAACAATATTCAGTTGTTGAGTAGGTGTGTGTAGTTTTATCATATTTGAAATATCATCCATTGTACAATCAACTGTCAACCAAACCAATCTACCTTTGGATACAACAAAAATGAATTTACTTGATGCCCAGAATGATTCAGATTTAAAGTTTCAGTTATTCAAGAAAGTTTTTTGCAAATTGTACGTGAAGATTTATATTCAATTTTCGCTCAAGCACGAATGACTGAAAAATAACCACAAAAAAATTCAGTTTGATCTATCTAAGCTGGCAAACTAAACAATATACATTAATTTATGCATTTACAGATTGGAAAACGAAAAATTAAATTATCATTCATACGCCTCGGTCTGATTGAAGAAGTCCCGTGATGTGCCTATAAATAATATTCAATGGTATTGTTATCTTCTTATCAGACATGTCACACTGAAGTTATGCATATTGTAATTGTAGACACAAACACAACATAAAATATCACATGTCCCACTAATTTAAGCTTTCATGAACCTTTAAAATCCACATGACTTGTAATAGTTTTTTCATTGGCAATTGGTGGTCCTTAGTTAAAGGTCTTTGTAAGAAAAGTCAGCGTTATGCATTAATTGCGTTATGCACTGATTTCTTCTCATATCTAATTTAAAATTAAGTTACCACTGCGTAAAGTATTATAAATCAATCGCTGTGAAAATGGGTTCGCTCAAAACTTTGTTGATTTGTTCCGTGATCTTGACATTGGCTGCAGTTGTCTCCACCGAGAAAATCCTTTTCTTACTGCCCCTTGCATCCCGCAGCCATGTCCACGTGTTCGAACCTCTTATGCGAGCCCTGGGAGAAAGGGGTCATGATGTGGTTGCTCTTTCTCCAATCAATTCCAAAAATATGCCGACAACTGTGAAACAAATCCAGTTGATTACTGTCAACGACTTACTTGGCGACATGCCCAACCCTTTCGAACAACGAAAGAAATCTTTTGTCTCACAAATGACAAATTCATCATCTTGGGAGCACATGAATCAAGCTTGCCTGAAAGTTCTCAAAAATCCAAAACTGTATGATGGTATCCTCGAAGAGAAGTTTGACTTGGTGATAGTTGACATTTTCCTAAATTACTGTGTTCTTGGAATGGTACCACATTTTGGGGCATCTTCAATCTACATATCAACGTTGGCTGCACCGGCTTCCATTTCCAATGTTTTGGGAAATCGGCTTCCACAATCATTTGTCCCTTCAGTATTTTTACAGTATTCCGACAAAATGACTTTTAAAGAGAGGCTTATCAATACTGTGCTCGATTTTCTTTCCTCTGTTATGTGGGATCGTTTTATGGTCCGTACAGCTGAAGTCATGTACAGGGAACATCTACCTAACGGTGATAAATTGCCAAGCATCGATGAAATTCAGGCGAATGTTAGCATGTTGTTTATGAATAGCCATTTTACACTTACTTACCCCCGACCATTGCTTCCCGACGTTATTGAAGTAGGTGGAATGCATACAAGGCCTGCTAAGAAGTTGCCAAAGGTTTGTGCTTTCTTATTGAAATTAATTTATTGCAATGTATGGCTGAAATATCATATTATGTGATAGTTAACTTTGTCAATTTTGAGCAGGATTTGGATGATTTTCTCACGGGTTCCGGAAAAGATGGTTTTATTTTCTTCAGTCTTGGCTCCATTGTGCAGCCCAGTGAAATGCCAGAAGCAACTCGCAAAATGTTTATCAACGCATTTTCCAAGTTGAAACAGCGTGTGCTTTGGAAATGGGATGAAGAAATAAAACCTATGACTGATCTACCCAAGAATGTCAAATTGGGCAAATGGCTTCCCCAACAGGACATTTTAGGTACACATATCACATAATTAGATGTTGTTTGTTACTGAGATTCAATTTTTATTGGTGAAAGTATTTTTATATACATAGGACATCCAAATATTCGTCTCTTTATGACTCATGGAGGTCTTCTTTCTACTCAGGAGAGTGTGTATCATGGAGTTCCTTGCCTTGGTTTACCAATTTTCGGTTGGTTTATATTTGTATTCCTTATTCTGACTTTCGTAATTTTTTATTTTTGCTAACAGTATTATTAACTTTTAACCAATAAAGGTGATCAGGATCTAAACGTCATGCAAGCTGAAAAAGCAGGTTATGCTAAATTTGTGGAGATACTTGATATGACAGAGGAGAAATTGGGATCGACCATCAATGAATTGATTAACAATCCAGTGTATGCATTTCATGTTTATTTCTGTTACTGAATTTCTAAATTTCGATAACCATTTTGGAACATGATTGTTTATTGTTCAAAATTAATTCTCGTTATTTTTGCTTTCGTAGATATGCTCAGAAAGCGAAACAGTTATCTATTTTAGTCAGAGATGTTCCGGAAACTCCGCTTGATAAGGCTGTGTACTGGACTGAATATGTGCTTAGACATAAAGGTATAAGAATTAGTATTAGTATTTCTTTATTTATCGGATTAATTAATCTTCAAAATCTTTAGGTGCCCCTCACCTTCGCTCAGCGGCTAGAGACCTCAACTTTTTCCAGTATTATGTGTTGGACGTTACAGCCGCGATTATAGCTTTAGTAGCTCTGGTTCTTTACTTGGTTATTAAATCCTGTAAGTTAATGTGCAAATGTGCATTTGGTAGCAAGACAAAGACAGTTCATTTTAAACGAGAGTAATCAAATTATATAAATGCATACAATAAATTTTATTTTGAAATTTGTCTGTTATAAAATACACTCTGTATAAAATAATAAAATAAAATAAAATTAGAAATTTTAAACAAACTTCATGATTACATCCAATTAACTATGTAGTTGAAAAAATCGAGATTCTTCGAGTTTCATCAGACAGTTTTTTCAAATGTATTCATGTAAGTTTGGTTTTTGGGCATCATCATGCATTGTTCAATGCAAGGAGTAGAGAAATGTACTGTACTAAAATGAAAATGTGTCTAAGCATCGGGCAGCACAGTCACACTGTTCTTCATTTTTCATCCATCTAAGGTGTACATTTTACTTGTTTAGCACAATACTTTTATGTGTACATATTTCTGTATATTGCCGAGTAAAAACTTCATAAAGTTATGGAAAAGCAGTAGGGTGGTTTTGTAATTTGATCTAGTCTTATACCTGGCTTCAATTCAATCTTCCCAATTTGCTCAGCTGTACAAAATATGAGGCTATGTTGTATGTAATATATAGCTAGAAAAAATATAAAGAATAAAACTAAAAAATACCAATCTATCTGTAATTTAATATTATTGAATCCTAGTAAAGTTTGTAAAAACTGACATGCAATAATTTCATGGTACATAGGACTAGGACCTCAAATAAAAATTTGAAAAGTCAAGTTTTTTGTGAGTCTCAAAAGATCTTGTTCAGACGATGCACACGTTATATCGGTCATTTTACATGTACCTTACCTACGTATTTAAAAGTTTTCTATCTGTGCATATAATCGCTGGGTGGAAATCAAAATAAAATCCGGTTTTTCCACATATGCACCAGACATTGTCCAGACTCCAGACCACTTTGATAGCTGACATATTGCTGGTGAACCTGACTATAAAATCTTCCAGTCAATACAGAGGTATTTTTATGCATGTACATATTTAATATATTATATTTCTCTAGTAAAAGGCGAGGCCTAATAAAATATAATATAATCTGTGCCCAGCAAACACGATAAACATTATATAATGCTCTTCTAATATAACTATTTCTACACACTTGTAGAGCTTCATTGTACTCATCTTGCAGAGTTGAGTAGATTGTCTTGTGAAAAGCAATCTCTTTGCATTGTTTGTACCACAAGTTGAGTTTTGGTTCTGGAATTTGGTGGCTTCACAAATGGACCCTTGGCAGCCTTGTCCAGCAAATAACCCGACTTGTGATGACATAAGCTCTCACACATCCAATGTAGTTGGCCTTGCATTGCATAACGGAGACACCAGCGAAGTGCAAGATCAAAATTATACAACCAGTTTGCCTAATCCCATCACTGACTTCGGTGAAGACCAAAATCAACCTGACACTCTCACATTTGGTGACAATTTTCAGCCTTTTGTAAAACTATCCGACTCACAGCAATACTTGGAGTCTTTAGGTAAAAAAAATAAGAAATTAAATTTAAAACTTTTGATACATTTATAATGCTTTATTACAATTTTCGTATTCTATCATTCAACTCTTAAATATGTTTACAGAGAAAAAATTAAATAGCCTTCAGAAAGGTGGTCGCAAAGGAGCCACTGCCGATTCCATTCTTCGTTCTTTAGGACAAACCAAAGAATCTTGCATGATAAAATTACTGAGCAATTCCGTAGAAAAGCTGACTGTTGAAGGAGAGATTTTTGAGGAACTCAAAGTAAACCCACTACTAAAAAAACTCGCCCCCGAAAAGCAAGCTTTAACTGCAGAGGAACTTGTCCATCTTTTAAAAGCAGACCAGTTGGAGTTACTGTTAACAGGTAAATACAACGTAGAGGAAGACAGCTCAACGGAAGCAGGTTCGGAGAAAGTAGCATCTTCAGAAGACACTGAAAAGGATAAAGACAGTACAGAAGAGACTGGAGAATCGTCTGAAACTCCCCAATAAAATGGATTTCTGGAACCAAAAAACATTTTGTTTAGTCACTGGTGCTTCCAGAGGGATTGGGCGCACAATATCAATAGAATTTTCCAAGAAAGTAGCTGATGGCTCTGTATTCCTTTTAATGGCCCGGTCTGTTGCAGCCCTTGAAGACACAAAATCTGCTATACTTGAAGCTACAACTGGTAGAAACATTTCCGTTGTCACTGTACCAGTAGATTTAGAAAAGCCCGATAAGGATACTTATCGCAACTCTATAGAATCCGCCCTCACTCAAACAAACACTTCATCGGTGGATTTTCAACATTCCATTTTGGTCCATAATGCGGGTAGTTTGGGAATTGAGAAAAAGCTGAAGGTGGCTGAAATGGAAGATTTGGATGAGCTGCAAAGTTATTTCAATCTGAATGTCTTTTCAATGATGATCTTGACCACACAATTTTTCAAGATTTTCAACGACTCTTCCAAGCAAAGAAGTATCATTCAAATTACTTCATTGGCTGCTATTAATCCTTGCAACACTTGGGGATTATATTGCACTGGAAAGGCGGCGAGGGACATGTTGATGAAAATCGTGGCACAGGAATCAGGTATTCAGGTACTCAATTGGGCGCCAGGTCCAGTTGAAACTGATATGTTGGATAGCGTGTGTAAAAATACAGGGGATCCAGATTTACTGAAGATGATGACAGATTGTCGTTCCGGAGGAAATGCTCTTACTTGTGAGCAAACTGTGTCCAAGCTTGTAAGGGTTTTGGCTGAAAAGAAAAATGTTAAAGGGGAACACGTTGACTATTTTGATGTTGAGTAGCTTTTACTTTTCTTTAATGGACAATTGACATTGGTGTAGTCATTGTCAGTTTCAAGATTACATATATTGTTCATTGTTAAACAGGGTATTTTTTTGCATTTTGTGTTACATTTTGTGTTTTGTAATTTTCTTTTGATATTTCATTTTGTAGTTTATAATTCATCATACAAGTACTTTTTCATTGATCATATATTTAAAACTGAATCTGTAAAGTTTAATTTTTCTCGTAAATTGTAATTGTTATGTTAAAGTTGGCAAAAATGTACAGTGACTGCAGAAATTCATAATTATTATTTTATAAGCAAAGTGGATGACATTAAATTCTATTAAATTCTTGTAGATTGAAAATAAAAAATGACTATTGAATGTTCATGTATAAAATTTGAAATTAGGATATATGAAAGTGGTCAAGAAAAATAATCTGTAATAAATAATGTCGAGTTTTGCAAAGTTGAAAGTGAACAAAATTTACTATTTATGATTAACGTTAGATCTGAAATATTCAAATTTTAGTGTGACTGAATTCAAAAACAAATTTAAGCATTCAACCAGCTATGAACTTGTAAAAGCTTTATAACATAGCATAACAAAAAAAATATGCATAGTTTTCGTCATGATGGTTTAATTAGTTGGGAGCGGCGGCAGTAAGATGTGTAATGATACTGAATACTTCAACTTACTTCAGTGAGTCAAAAAACGGTAACTAGCATTTCAACTCATAAACCAGGGAATGGAACATTATTGGAACCAATAATATTAGTAGAGCCATATTATCAGAGAAGTCACAAATGCACATATATCACTTCATATATCATCGTTCAGGTATAATATACTGCACACATATTAGGTTTGTCCATTCTCAATCTTGTAACAGTTCACATTTGCAAGCCATGCATGACCTTGAGAACAACTCAATTTTCGCCTCCTATGTAAGAGACAATATGTGTTCGATCATGTACACGTGCATACTTTTTGGGAAACAGCTTTTGTTATCGTATCATTTTACAATCAACTTTGAGTTTTACAGGTAAACCTGTTCAGTGGATCCCTTCTTCACATTTATCTAGACTTGACAATATCACTTACATGTAAGCTGACATCTAAGAAAATATCAAGCTTACGAAAAATTTGTAATCATCTTTTATCAATCCTACTATTCATTCCGGAAAAGAGTAAAATCCATTTTTCCTAGCTTCATTGAGAATCACACTTCATTTTCACAAGCGTTACAATGTCAGTGTCGTCAATTCAGTTTGGTGGGATGAATCGATGGGTGGGTCGCAACGCTCTTGTGACAGGTTGTTCTTCCGGAATTGGGGCATCCATTGCAAGTAATCTCTTGCGTTACGGCGTCAATGTAATTGGGTGTGCAAGAAATATTGATCGTATTAATGTAAGTGTTTATGACATGATATTACCTACAAACGACAGAATTGTGTATACAAATTTTTTTCTTCGTATTTGCAATCATTACACACGTGTGTCTGGAAAGAGTATATTGACATGCCTATAATTTAAGTGCACGCTTGTTTAATCATAGTTTGATTTTCATTTTACCAGTCATGCGGAAAGTGAAATATATGCAGTAATTGTTTTTATACACCCTACGTATATAGGTACTTGAAAAGTATTGGACGAAAGCCGGCTTCAAAGGAAAACTGACTGCGTACAAGTGTGATGTGGGGAACTCATCCGAGATAGAGGAAATGTTCCAGTGGATAGAGGAGAATCATGGTGGTGTAGATATTTGTATAAACAATGCGGGAGCTGGAGCGCTGACATCGCTTCTGGGTATATGACACTTTTATAAACTTGTGTGGTTAACCGGAAGCAATACTAGAGAAGAGAAAAGCACTAATCTAGCCAAACTCCACTTTTCCATCACATTTTACCTTCAAAAATCTCATTGAACCGAAAATTTCTCTTTCATGTCAACCAGCGTTATTTTCATTTTACACCTTGTCTTCTCATAATCATGAGAGCCTTATTAAAGTAGTGCTATTTATTATTTTCTTACTCATGTACTAGTCACAGTAAGACCTGGTAGATATTCGCTAAGCTGCTAGTACAAATCCTTAAATATACGTATTAAATTATTTACAAACACCTGAAACATTCACGTGATCTTTATTTCTAGATATTAAAGGAGATGAAATGACATCCATGCTAAACACAAATGTAATGGGTGTCGTTCTCTGCTCTAACTTAGCAATCAAATCAATGATGGCAAGGAATATTAACGACGGTCACATAATAAATATAAGCAGGTAAATCATTTCTAGAAGTTGTATACTATATAATGCGTATTTTATGTGGAAATCATTTATGCAAATTAATTCATATGAAATATATTTTCAGCATGCTTGGTCACAACGTTATTGGCGTAATGAACTTCTATGCAGCAACTAAACATGCTGTTACTGCATTATCAAAAGGCGAGACAATAAATTAGTATTTTCTCTTTAATAAGCAATGCTGAAAATATTTGGTCAATCATTTTTGCCTTGCAGGATTACGAATGGAAATAGCCGCAAAGGGAAGCAGGATAAAAGTTACGGTAAATGATAACATGTTTTTCTCATAAAACGGTAAGGTAATATTATTTGGAAACCTTTTCAAGATTCAGTTAATTTTATATAAATCTATAGCAAATCAGTCCAGGCCGTGTGGAAACAAACTTTCACGGACAAGTATTTGAAGATTCTGACAAAGCTCGGAAATTTTACGCAAGTGTTGAGAGTTTGTCCCCGCAGGATGTGTCAGATGCCGTATTACAAGCTATTTCAGCAGCAGATAGCTGCCAGGTGGGCAAAAATACATTATAATTAAAATCTATTTATTCATACATTAAATGTTATATTGATCTAAAGTATATTATTAATACACATCATCATTATAAAATTCATGTTTGAAATATTTTTGACTTTCCGTAGATATACGATATCATGCTTCAACCAACGGCTCTAGGCTCAGTTAGCTCTTACACTGATGCTGCCAAAAACTAGATTAGTGTTTATTTTTTCCATATCATAAAATCAAATCTTCGATATTCAATTTAAAAACATGTATGTATTCTTGAAACCAATAAAGTTATCTCGAGCAGAAAAAAAATCAATTGTGAAAGCTACCATTCTTGTGGTATATATTTGATGAAATCGGCAAAATGGCTTACTGTCATCCCCAGTTTTTCATGAAATGCAATAGACTTGAAATTCTTTATTTCCACCGCACTGCATGGAGCTGCTTCATTGTCCTGAGCAAAGTTCTTCATAAGTTGTTTAGCCACAAGGGTTGCGTAGCCTTTACCTCTATATTCAGCTAGCGTATGGAGCATCCCCATTAAACCACAATCATTGATGCACATTCCACAAATTACCTTTCCACTCGTTCGATCATACAAACCGACTGATTTGTTCTTGTCCAATAGTTTCGTGATAGCCAAAGATGTCTTTGGAATTGCGTATTTCCACGTACTACAAATGAACTCTGTACCATTCACTTTGTCCATTGGTTGCAAATGTAGTTCATTCGAATTGACATCTTCCGGAACACTACAGTAAAAGTTATTCCGCAAATGCCCAGTTTATTACTAGACTTTCATCTTAAAATTTTGGCTCGGATGAAATATTTCATAGGAATAGATGCGCAAATAAAACTTCTTACGTACGTAACATCTATATTTGCTGCTGCCTCTGTACTGATCGTAAATACTTTGCATGGCATACTTGAAACAGAGTTTCCAATTATCTTGGTACTTATTTCCCATATCATAGGGCTGATTTCAAAGTCAATGCATGCAAAATGGTATAACTTATTCCAATCGATGAAGGGACATTTGACAAAGGCCTCTTTGATTTCTGATGTTATTACCGGATTCGGTGGAGCAGAAATGGCATACCTCATTCCATAATCCTACACACACATAATATTATTACTGGATGATGAAATTCGTTTGAGAAATGAAAATTAAATTGACATGATGAATGAAGAAACAAAGACGTATGTGAAAGATCAAAGCGTTACGTAATAATAATGTTTTTTGAGTTGACGCACTTCTCTATAGTAAGTAGCCAATACCCACACACTTTCCTCTAAATTGGAATACTCAATGTTTGCATTTTTAGTGGAGTGCATAAAATAAAACCCCATTTCCTCTGGTTTTTTAAAGTTGTTGTATACTCTACACATGTTGTAGATCTGAAATGGTGAACAAATAAAAACAAAATTAAAGTTCAGTTGATTATGTTTTGACTTGACAGGAATAATTTCAATGATGTGAATCCGGGATGTTGATGTACTTGTGAGTTTGTTGCACCCTTATTTAAGTTTCAATTTCTGGACTGATGAACTCACCAAACAAAACTAAACGTAGAATTCACTTACATTGGAAGACTTAGGAAGCCGCTTTTCCAGAATGGGAATGATTTTACTTGTATCGGTTTCATAAAGAAACTGAAAGCCGGAACTGGTGGCATCCTTGTTTGGAGAACAATTTTTAGAGTTTCGGAGCTCGTTCATATTGTATGATGGAGAAAGTTACCCACTTGCTTGAGAAAGCAAAACAAACACAATTGGAGAGAAACTACAAAAAAAATCTAAATATATGTGGGTTGTCAGTCGTAATGACCTGCAGACTCAAACCAATTTTGAGATCACTACTGTCATGAGTAAATTTATAATTAAAAGGCTAATGTAATATTTTGCGACCAACATTTCGTCGTCATTCGCATTCGTACAAGCTTTGGTAAAACGTTGTGTAGTAGTATTGCACTTTCATTACAAGAACTAAAAAGGTTAATTTATTGGGCGAGTTCATGAGAAATCTAAAGTAATAATGAATTTTATCTCATGTTCTGATGTACATTGACGAACAAGGTTAGCTTTTAAAGAGCATAAACACAAAATTATTAATGATGCATCTGACACAAAAGTGTGCACTTGTGCCATGTCATGTCTTATTTCATATAGGTAGGTTTATTACGCCGCTGAAAGTGAAGCGTCAGCAAGTATTGACTTTATCATGTTTGTCTGTCCGTCTGTCTGTCTGTCT
>JAQFXM010004425.1:0-17201 GCA_034693345.1 Entomobrya multifasciata | reverse complement strand
ACCTTTAAAATTATGATACCAAGTCAAATATACGGAGAGTAACGATGGAACATCGGTACGACTTTTAATTTACAAAATAAAAAGAAATTTACAAAACAACACTCCACTAAGGATCCTTTCTATTTTTA
This sequence comes from Entomobrya multifasciata, assembly GCA_034693345.1. Taxonomy (NCBI): domain Eukaryota; kingdom Metazoa; phylum Arthropoda; class Collembola; order Entomobryomorpha; family Entomobryidae; genus Entomobrya; species Entomobrya multifasciata. Next base: position 17,073 of record JAQFXM010004425.1, on the reverse strand, counting down.
AAGGATCCTTACCATATTTAACGTAGTTAATTTTTAAATATATAAACATGCATCTATAACATTTCAGTTAGTTTGATATCAGATTCCATTCGATCAACATTCGTTTCACAATGGATAACTTGTACGTACATTTGCAGAGTGATTCGTCACCTGAATATTTTGCTAACAATACCATTTGCGACTTTCGTAATCAGTTGGCTGGATCTTTAGATATAGATCCATCATACTATGAAGTGGCTTTAGTACAATGCAGTTATGTTTATAACCCACCTTGTATCAAGGCTGGTAAGGAAGTAGCTCAACTACGTACACTAGGACCTGTAATAGATTATTGCGATACTGTTCGAAATACTGAGAACATATTTTCCCCGGAACTTGATCCTGACTTTAAACTGATTGAGAAAAGGGAGTTTATGTTAAACGCAGAAAATGTAGTACGGTACAGCAACAAGTATTCGTACATCGAATTTAACGATGTAGGAATTAAAAGCGAAAGAATATATGACATTTATCGGATAACTGAGCATACTATAGATTGTAAGCTGGGGCGCAGTGTTAAAAACAGTGATGAGTTAATTGATTACATCAATGAGAAACTGATCAAATACAAATCAAGAATAACCTACCATCGTGCTGAAAACAAAGTATCTACAGAACTCCATAATAGTGTACACAGTATGGACTTTATGGGAACATATTATAGTGTGTTTAACAAACTTGAAAGATACAAACCTCAGGACTGGTTTGATGCAAACATAAAGAATATGATTGAAGGGACATTCGTATTCAGATTAAAAGTAACCATTAAAATAGAAAATCTGGGGAGAACAATGCACAAGCATGATATAGTACCTAATCTGGTACCTACTGAAACAGTGGAGTTGACAGTACCCGCAGCTTCGTATTATGAAGACAACACGGTTGGTTCACTAAAAATTAACCAATACATGCATTCAATACATCTAGATGAAGATGTTTACGATATAGAGGGGCTTACAACTCAACTTCAGCTAAAACTACCCGCACTCAAAATTAACTACCAAAATAATAATGTGAGTTTGTTGTATACAAATAATGTACACGGTTTCTGTGAACTGAAAACAACAGACCAAATCAAAGCAATGTTAGGACTTACAGATGTCAAGTCAACTACTTCAAACCACAATAAAAATTATGAAGAAAAGGGACTTTTCCGACCCTTCTTTGGATATGGTCAACAAAAGATGTACATTTACGTCGATATTATTGAAAACCAATTTATTGGATCTCAACTAGCCCCATTACTACGTATAACAGATTATAAAGGTGAAAATGCAACTACTACGACTCAAGAGTTTGCTCACCATCACTACGTTCCATTACGGAACTCAAATTTGGATCAAATTCACATGTATATAAGGAGTGAGACATCAGATTACTTGCCAATCGAACTAGGAACCTTCAGTGCCACACTTCACTTCCGCAGGAAACGATTTTAATCCGTAATGTCATCTCAAATTGTAGTAATGCAACATGGTGGTTCATACCAACCAACCATGCTCATGTACCGTCCCAATATACGTCGTCAACATGGACATGGGATGGGATCTTTTTTTACTAGCATGTTTAGTAGACTGATACCTCTTGCAAAGGAATACATTTTACCACATGCTGTGGCAGCAGTAAAAAACGTAGCCAGTGATGTTGTCAATGGTGTAAATTTAAAGCAGAGCTTAAAGGACAATGCAAAGGGGGTACTTAAAGGAGTAACCAACCAAGTTTTCAATCAGAAAGGCAGCGGTGCTCGTCGTGGCAGGAAACGAAAAGCACATTCGTCTCACGGGAAGGCAATAAAGAAGCGTAAAGGAAGCAAACCTAAAAAGGTTAAGTCTGGAAAGGTTAAGAAATATTCAGCCAAAAAACGACGACAACTTAAAAAGAGTGATTTCATCACACTATTCGATTGAACATAAAAATGGCTCACAATAACCCGTGTGTAGAGTTTGTTCGTTCAGAAACAAACCTCTTTGAAGATGTTGTGTATGATGTCAGTATTGACAACACAAATCAGTTCCCTATACATCCTCTACATTCTGTTGAAAGTAAGACTGCGCCAATTCAGTTTAATATTAAAGGCAACGACGTGAACTACCTAAACTTTGCAGAATCAAAACTCTATATTCGTTGTAAGATTGTGGATAAAGACCTCAAAGATATTCCCTACGAGGATGATAAAACAAAGTCTGCGTATGCTCCTGTAAACAACTTTTTACATAGCATGTTCGAGAGTGTCAGTATGAGTATAAATGACACTGAAATAACTCAATTTTCCAAGTACTATCCGTATCGAAGTTATATCGAGACATTGCTTTTCAAAGGAAAAGATCACAAGAAATCAGTTGGTCAAGCCAGCTGTTTCTACAAGTCGAAAGATGAATCAAGTGTAACAGAAGCAGGATGGGAGGCAAGAATGAGATTGGCTGATAGAAGTTCATCGTTTGAAATGATTGGACGACCACATCTTGATCTACTACAACAGATGAAGTTTATTCCTCCTGGAGTTGATGTTAACTTGACATTCAATAGATCAACCGATGCATTTTGCATTCAGACTGCGGGCACAAATCCTCCTACAGGCTTACAAGTCCAAATTCTGGAAGCTCAGTTTATTATAACTAAACACACGCTAATGAACTCTGTCCTAATGAATCAAATAAAAACATGGAATTCTGGGAAACCCGTGGCTTACCCTATGCGTGAAATTCAGCTCAAGACTTACAACTTACCCACTGGAACTATCTCACATTACAATGAAACAATCATTTCTGGATACCTTCCTGATCGTTTGATCTTAGGACTCGTAGATGCAAAGAATGTGCATGGAAGTTATGAAACAAATCCACTCATCTTTCAAGACTTCGGACTTACAAATGTAAACGTGTCATATAATAGTGAAGTCCAGACAACTGTCAATATGGAACTTGATTTTGCGGGAAATCGATATGTCCGTGCTTATTCTGCATTGTTTGAAGGACTTGGGGTTGCTGATTGTGAGTCTGGTATGGAGCTCACATTAGAAGAGTTCAAAAAGTCTAAAGTGTTTTTTGTGGTGGATTTTCGTCACATACGAAGTGATCTTGCTGCTACACCCCGACATGGAAATTGTGTTATTCACTTGAGGTTCAAGAATGCCATCAGCAAGGCTTTAACTGTCATGTGCTATCTTGATTATCAATCAGTAATGTACATCCACTCGAACCGACGTGTTCAGTTTAAAGAATTTGACAAGAGCCGATAAAATGAATACATTTCAAATTAGAGATGTGATGAAGCAAATGTTTAAAAACAGACCCTTCATTCAATACGATTGTATACCTTGCGACTTTCTCGAGACAACACGGATCAAATCTTATCCTTTTGCCTACTGTGTTAATGATGAACCTAGCCATAAACCAGGAAGTCATTGGGTAGCTGTGTACATAGAAAAACGTGGTGGTCCCTTGGAATTTTTTTGTAGTTTCGGACGTGGGATCGAAACTTATTCAAATTATTTTAAGTTATTTGCTAATAATAATAAATTAAGTGTTAACCAAACAAATATTGCACTACAATCGATTGATTCAACTTTTTGCGGACATCATGTCTTGCATTTTTTGTACACTAGATGTAAGGGTATTTCATTTTCAATGTTCTATTTTAAACATAAAAAACAATCTACTCGAGATAATGATGCATACGTGGAAATGTTTGTTAACCGAATATTGACTTGATGAAAATAAATAATAAAACTTACAATCAAATTAATAATTAAAACGGAGACCATTTTATTGATTTTGTTTCCATATCAGATACAGACAATTTACCAATATCATTCATGACACGCATAGAAAATATATTATCTGGTATTGTATGTTTTTTAAGTTCATTGATTACAAAATTGGTGGCAGGAGTTCTTTTTACTCGTGCATCAGATAACTGACGGATAGTACTAACGTAATCCGAATCAGGTATCAATTTCTGGTTAATGAAAATACTGCCATCAGTGTTTCCAGTAACTCCGACAGAAGCCAGAAATCTTGCAATTCGTCTCATGCTCTCCTTCTGAAAATCTTGAGTCCTCTGAATTTTTGGTTGAGGAATTTTCCTCTTACGTGGAGATTGTACCTCTTGATCTTCATCTTCGTTTGTTTTGTCTTCTCGCATGGGTGAAGTACCACGTTCCTCATGATGAATAGATTCATGTTGGACTTCAACATCCTTTTTGACAGGCAACGGAGCTCCATGCTTTGAAGCAAGTTCTGCTCGATCTCTTTCATTACATTCAACACGCTTTTGATCTTGAAATAATTTTAGTTTCAGATCGTCAGGTAATTTACTTTCTAGCAAATTGTTTTCAGGTTCTTGACCAACTGATGGGGGATTGATATTTTTCTTAAGGAGTTCATATTCCTTCTCAGGAATTAGCCTATACTTTTTAATCATTTTACTTAAAGAGAGCGTTTGCTAACAGGGGAAGTACAGTGGATAAAATCAAAGGAAGAATCGCACCTCCTTTTTGAATGAGAATTTTTTTACGTTTTCCAACAGCAATTTTGTTATTTACAATTTTGCATACAGCTTTTTGATGATTGCACAACACATGCTTAGTGGATGAGTCTACTGGAATATTTTTGTTCACAACATTTAAAGCTGCTTCACTCAAGCAGTTTATCTGATCCTTACTTGCTCCACGTAAAAGTGATTTACGTCTGATATTATCAGCTTCTAAATAATATTCCAAGAATTTTTGGTTGCGCAGGATTCTTTTAGAAGGCATACTGATTTCAAATAATCTTTAATCAGGGAGCTGTGTACAGAATGAGATAGTTTTAGATAATGAATGTGCACTTTGATTTGACTTGTGTATAAATACTCAAGATCGATTGAAAATATACATCATTCTGAATAGCAACATGGAGGCAAAGATAGCAAAATTGTTTACTGGCCAAAAGGCTAGTTGTGCCTTTACTAGTACTTCCACTATCAAATTGTCAAAAGAGGGGAAGAAATATAAGACAAAAGCAATCGATACAGCACTTCGGAAAATTCCCGCCAATGTTTTACACAAGCCAATAAGAAAGAGATTCCCCAGACGAGTCGTGTCTGTACCTACATTAAATCATCAGTTTGGTGCCGACCTCATTGAAATAAAATACCCCAAATCCAACTACAACAAGAAGTACATACTGGCAGTTATGGATCATTTTTCACGTACAGCATGGCTTGAGGGGTTGAAAACTAAAACAGCTAACGAAGTTGCTGCTGCTATAAAAAGAATTTTTAAACGATCAAAACGAACTTGTCGTTTGTTTCAGAGTGATGACGGCAAGGAGTTTGTGAATGTAAAGCTGAGGGCTTATTTCGATACTATAGGGATTAAGCATTTTGTCACATCATCCTCTACAAAATGTTGTATAAATGAACGATTCAATAGAACATTAGGTCAACGCATTGCTAGATATCTTACACATGTAAAATCCAAACGTTTTATTCATAAACTTAAAGATTTTGAAAGACAATACAACAATAGCTATCATTCAACAATAAAAATGAGTCCTAACGAAGTTTCCGTTGAAAATGCAACCCAAGTGTGGAACAATATATACACACGTAAAAATAAAAAACTTGATATTCCCTACAAAGATATGTTCAAGAAGGGACAGAACGTTTTAATCCCAAGGAAGAAAGGGTTATTCGAAAAGGGATATGCACAAAACTATGGCGAGACTATTTTTAAAGTTCATGAAGTAAAACCCACAAAGCCACCGACCTATATTTTATCGTCCGTTGAAGGAGATATTATTAAAGGTAGCTGGTATAAACAAGAATTGGTCAAAGTTCCAGACAAGAATGAACATGCCGATTTTTGATGTTTTACGATTTTTGTGTCCCCTTCCCAAAAAAGGGATGATTGTATGTTCGAATAATAAAATCACATGTTATAAAAAAAGTACCCGAACGACTTATAAAAAAGTTATCAGACGGAAAATAATCCGCTTAAAAACTTCAAGTATATCAAATGATAAAACACAGTCATGCCCAGTGCTTAAAAAATCGAGTATATAAACTCGTCCACTTTTTTAAGTCAACCATCATTCGCTCTTGCCAGCTTCTTCAATCAACAACTCAGTTTTCTCTCAGAAAAAACAAACTTCAAATTCCAAACTTAAATAGCTTGTCTTTTTGAAGACACATATTTAAAATGGAAAGTCCAATTGCTACTTCTTCTACCATTATGAGTTCTCCAACTCATTCTGGATCTGTTTCTCGTACCCCCAAACGGAAACTTATTGACGAGTTCGAGAAGGAGTTTATTCCTTTGGCTACTTCAACCCCTTCCAAGGATGAACAAGAAACTTTGCCTGTCGAAAGTGGGAGTGACGATTCCGGGGACGAGTTTGAAGAGATGGAGGGTGACATTCCCGACGAGGAAATTTTGAAAATCTGTGAGACAGTGTCCTCACGTGTAACAACTCAAGAAGAACGAGCTCAGGTGCGACCGACCAAAAGTGGGATTCACCAGGCCAAAGTTGATGACTTGCGAAAACGACTTGGATTGATTGACCATAGACAGCGGAAAGGACATTGTCCATTTTTCTCCTGTGTTTACGACACAGGTGCAGTTAACCGGAGCACAAGTGACTGCTCTTTTTCCGAATACATGAATATTGCTGTTCCTATTGACTTTTTTGCCCCATATGGACCAGCGTATTACAACGCTAACACAGGATCACCTCTGATACAACTTTGTGATCACAACCCTTGCCAGCCGGCGACGTCTGAAACCTTTGCAGCAGTAAAAGTTTTTAACATGGATGGGCAGCTATCGCAGGAACCAATCATCAACGAAGGATATTTACCATGGTTCCCAAACCGACAGCATCATAAAGCGGGCAAGGAAGCTGAAGCATTTATGAAGGCAGCACTTAAACAAGATGGTGGGACTGGGACTGAAGAAATAGGGAACGTTGAGTTCATTGACAATCTGTTGAAGGGTACCCAAAAGTATCCTGAAGCTTATTTCCGCAATGGTTTTCGTTTGTCTTTCCGTGACATGATTAACGAACAAGACCTATCTCGTCGTGTTAATAAAAAATTATCAGAAGGCCGTGACTTAATAGCTAACCCAGCAAAAAACGATGAAATCATTGAAGCCGTCATCTCAGCTTGTAAGGACCAGCTAGAAGAGAGGATTGACTACGGCCTCTTGTGTAACCTACTTGTGGACGAACAAGTGGATTCTTTGGAATATGCAAGCAACACACGTGGTCTTTCACGTGATAGCAGGAGGTATCTTCCCTTTGATCTTCTGGGTTCTCTGATGTCCAACTATAAGTGGTTTGGAGCATTACCCGCTGCCTTCTACCGTGTACCAGCATCGGATTTAACATGGTATGACCGTGTGGATCAAGCAATCAAGGGAGGGACTGAGGTACATAGACAGAAAAGAGCTGAGGCTGTTGACAATCTAAAGAAGGAACTTGCACTTCACCCCACAATCGGGACATATGTTCATCAGGACGAGTACCGGTCACCTGTTAAAGTATGGTTCAAATCAGAAAAAGGTGTTCGTCAGTTCAACTATCATGTGGCGGATGACCAAGGCAATCATTTTATGAAGTTTGCTGAAAGTAAGGTTCTTCATGTTATTGATAGTATGTTAGACATGGCATTTTTGTACGCTAAGGATGTGGCCAAAGTCTCCAAAGAGTTGGAGTTTATGTCTGCAGAATATAAGTATAGTATTCAAGAGGGTTTCAAGCCAACACGTGAGGAATTTGGATTAGATCCTGAGGATAGTTTTGAGTTCAGTATCAACGACCGAAGAGATTTTCTTCTCAAGACCAATTTCATTAAAGAGTTTGACCTTCATTCTTTTGAATTTTATCTTTTAAATGAGACATATGTCGGTATTAAACGTACATACCCTTTTTCAATGGAAACAAATTTATTTCAGTTCCCCATCGTGAATATAATGACAATTTTAAGACGGTTGATTAGACTTACAATGAATGAAAAGAGTATGGCTCACTTGAAGGTAGCTGATGAACATATAAATATGTATCATTATGCGAAGGATCGTTGTACTCAGGTTTTACAAGCATGTAAGAAAAAAGAGGATGAAGAAGAAAAAGGTGTTGTTGCTAAAAGACAAAAACTTTTGTAAATCTTTTTTATGTTGAAAAACGTTTTTATTTATATTTTAATAAACCTTTTTGTAAAAAACCCAAAAAAAATATATTTTTAACTTGTATTTTTCCTTTCATAATGCATATACTTTGCATGTTATTCCATATAATCCAAAAATAAATGCATCGAGGATACAATTGAATTGCATATATAATACATTTCTTTGCATTCTGGTAATGTTTCATGGCATTAAAATGAACGAATTTTTTGGGGTATAAAAGTCGCAGCATCATTTTGAGAAAATATCAGTCAGTTATGGAATCTAGCAGCAGATACACCTCTGAAAATTCATCGTTCGATTCTGGTGGTTCTATTCGATCTACTTACGAAGTTGAAGAAATTGAACATACGCCATTCGATTGGGTCTCTCTGGTATTTCTCTTGGTCTTACTTGGTATCGCTGGAGCTCTTATTCTTCTTGCCATTCGATTGGAAGAAAACAATATACTGTTTGCGGAACTTACCGAGAAATTGGATTCAAAATGGAACAATACCCCAACAACGAGCTAAGACTCTTTGACGAATATTTGCGTAAGTCACACACACAAAGTTAAAGTATTTTTTCTAAGACCCACACTAGGGGGAGGGGCGCGAGGGAGGTGGAGGTCTCTATGCGTAGCATATTCTATGTAGACATAGGTTTTCTATGCACCTAGTGCATACTGTTATGCGAAGCATAGGGTCTATGGTGTAACCATACTAGTATGCATAGCATAGATTTGCCCTACGGGCATAGACCAGACCAGACCAGACCAGGGGGAGGGGAGAGAGAGAGAGAGAGAGAGAGAGTCAGTGGTAATAATATCTTTGTATCATTTGATTCAACAGAAGCCGTTTTATCGGACGATCATGTATTGATGGAGAAAGCGACCCCAGCAAGTCAGCAGGCAGCTCCTCTTGTTAAACCAGACGCACCTAGACGAGCCCCTATTGGACTCAAACGATTTGAAAGGTCACCTACCAAGAAATTCCCCAAACGCAAGTTAAACTTTGGACAGGATGAGGATGATGAAGTACAAGCCGGCCCATCTTCAAAAATGCCCAAGACTGCTGAAACATCTCACCCGGGTATTACCCACAAAGTTGAATTGATCAACCACAACTTTTCGAAGCAGTTATGTTTTTTGGTGCAATCGTATGATAAGCAAACAAATGAAGTTGTTTTGAGGGAAACTTTCGGTCCAAAAAAGATTCCAAAGTACTTGGCTCGTGTTATGAAAGCCAACCCATCAAAATGTAATGAAATTGCCTCCAAAATGTTTAATTTGTTGAGTAAATATAATTTTTAAATAAAACTTTATTTATTTTTTCTAATTATCTGATACATAAACAATCATGTCTTCTGGGAACAAACTACTTCTAAATCTACATTTATCATTCTGATTCTGATCATAATCAATAACCATGTACCCATATTTCCTTTTCATACAATCCTTCCATGCATATTCAAGTGTCGCATTAGACTTTCCAGAGTTCATTTGTCTTCCAAGTGTGGAAGCAAACGCATTTTCTCGAACATTTTTCATCAGTACTATATACTTAGAATTCATTGTCAAAGTTCTCAAGTTCTTATAGAAAAAATTTTGGATCAAGAATACAATGCTGATATTACGATGATGACTGCCTCTTATAAATAAATTAACTGCATCATTAGATTTACTGATTTCGGTCATCAAGTCATCACAAATTACAAGTCTATGTCGGTTAAGTTCATCGCCAACGTCTTCAGGAATACCTTGATGAAATTGAATATTGGGCACCTTTTGCTTAAGTTCTCCAAATAACTTTGGTTGGTATTCAGTGTACAAGTACAACACATCATCTATCGGGGGTGAAATGATTTCATGTCTCCGCTCAATAATTTTTGAAGTTAGTGTACTCTTTCCACTCTGGGTGGCACCACTCAAAATCATACAGAATGGGGCTTGCAGTCTATGTTCAAACTCCATCTTAGAATAAGGGACCACGACTGTTTGTTCTCTGATGCTGAATGCAGCATGTACCAACTGGTGCACTTCGAGGGTTACGTGAAATGATACCTTTTTGTGATGCGTCTCTTAGAGATTCAAGCAATACTTGTTGGTCTACAATAGGCATAGGTAATGTTGATTTTTCAAAAGTATTGGTTGCTGCTTCTACTTCGGGTAAACGAAGAACAGTATCGAATATGGTCCTTTTTCCTCTAGTAGTAGTGGGAATGTCTTTCATCCACTCACATGTATTTTCAATGCAGTTGGATGAAGTATCGGAAATTAAATCAGAATCTTTTGTCTGTGTCGACTTATCCTCCTTCTTATTCATGTTCAGCAACTTAAAGGTTTCGTTGAATTTTATGTAAAAGTATCCCAGTAATGCAGCAAGCACAATATCAATAAAGAGACAGAGGATATGCATGATGCTATCGGCTTCAGTTTACGGAGATAAATGAAATAAATATGAGTAGAGAGCCAATGCTTTTATACACAAATGAAGTATTCAACAAAAAGTCTTTTATAGTTTAAATTTTAAATACAAAAACGATATTATTTATTCATAATCAAAATCATATATATTAAAATCATTACAAAAATTATTCAATCATTTCTTGTACAATCTTATCTTGTGCTAAATCAAACAAACATAAACGACGAAATACCTTGCGTTCATATTTATCTTTAAATATTGCCTTTAAATCTACCCACTCATAGTCAGTATAGTCATTGTACAGAGGTATATCCTTATGTCCTAATGCTAAAGAATGTGCAGGTGTGATTTCAAAACGTTTATTATCAAACCTATTCAAACATCGTTTAGTTTGTTTTAAAGTGACAATGTGATGCTGAAAACTTCTTATGCTATTGAATTCTGTTGTAGTTTGTATGGGCCTTTCTAAACAGCTTAAATACTCACGAAATTTTGTACGCTTTACCGCAACACGAGCTACTCCTTTTGCCTTTTTCTCCTGCTTCTTGCTAACCACATTACCATCACCATCAATCTGTACATACTCATACGTGTACAACTTGCTTTTTAAAGCACAAAACTTAGTCAAAACACTATTACTACATTCATCCTTCATCTTATTCACCACCTTGTTGTTTGTATTGTCATAATATTTTTTCCATATGTTATGTTGAGTATCATACTCACTCATATCAAATTCAGGAGAGTGTTTCAACATCTCATCATATATATTCTCGCATTCAATTTTTATGACATGACTGTCTGTATCTGAATAACATAGTGTAGCCGTTGGATAATTTTTCTTGATAAACTCATACCAAAACGTATACATGTTTTTACGTGCTTCCTCCAGAATGGTTACACCTGAAGGCATGTTACTATTTAACGTGACAGAAGTCTTTGCCAAAATAGCAATGGTGAGCTTTTCATTCAAAATTGTCACATGCTTCAAAGTCGGTTTTTTAGAATATCTAAGTCTTTGTTCTGTGTTGTTGATAAGTACCATATTAACTCTTTTTCTAGCATTTTGTATTTGTTTCCCATATAAACTATTATTAAGGAACTTACGAAGATTAACTTCTACTTTATTTCCTCTAAGCGCCGCTTTTGCACGCTCTTCTGAATTATAAGTTACATAGGGCGCCATCCAGGCTTTTTGTTTGAAACCTAAGACTTTATGAACTTTAGTTATCTTTACACCTAACCTAATCCATAATTTCAATGTACGGTAATGTGACTTTATGCGTTTTGGTTTCAAGTCAGCTACCATCTCTTCAGTTGTCCATGCTGTTTTGCCTACACCAAAAAAATTAGCTAGTCTCCTTTGTTCACATGAGACTTCCATTTGGTTTACACATTTCTTTGAAGGAGCAGGTGGATATGCATTCCATTCATCATGTTTTTCTTTTGGGTATGCAATACTGACATCCCATATTTCACCCAAGGGACCATTATCGTCAAGTTTGTTAATATATTCGTATGGATTGTGCTTGCGATCAAGTAAATCCTGCCCTTCTTTAAATTTATAAGCCCCTACTGGTAAAGGTGTTAACATAGAAGCACCATAAAGATTGTTTTTATCACAGTACAACAACCATGTCTTTGGTTTTTTGGGATCGAAACCTTCACAATACTGATTGTTTGCCTTAACTACCTTTTCATCGCCTATTGTACACAACCCACCAAGCACAGCCTGCTCCAAGAAAATATAAATATCTGGTTCCTTTGTAAGCTCAATCGTCTCTTTGGTGTACTTTAGACATGCATCAAGAGTAAAAGAAGGTAAAGACACATAATGCGTTACACACAAATTGAATGAAGCTAACATTACGGATCTCAACTTGGCAAAACAAACAGTAAGCAGTAATGTATCTATTGCCACATATAGATCATGCCATTCCCCCATGTTTTGTATTTTCATGAGTTTCCAAACCTCCTGTGCATTATCATATACGCTGTCTTCGATATCACATTCAGACAAGTCATTGTAAAAATTTTCTTTGGGTGGTAATTGTGTCTCATGAAACTTGTCAAACGATTCCATGTATGTATATGGGTATGCTCCCTTATCTTTAAGACGTTTAAAAAGCTCATCAGTAAATGTTATCCCCCTCTTTTCACAAAACTCAGACATAAATGTCTTGAAAAGACCAAAGTCCTCAGGTCCCATGCTTTTAACTGTAGCATCAAGACTAGCACCCCCAAAGAATGAACATGAGTCCACAAATTTTAATGTTTTATTTATGGTTAATGCGGTAATCTTTTCACTTGAAGAACCCATCATGGATATATCTTGAACCAAGTCTTCATTTTCAGCAGCCATTATAACTAAATGACTATCATACCCAGTGAAATTATGTGCGTACACACTAAAGTTTTTACGGATGCGTGCAGTAGTATTACATGGGGTACTATGTGCAAGCCCTATGAAATTGTATGGTGGCAGATGTGAATGATGTTTTACTACACATGCAGGCATTTCTAACCCCTTTGGCCAGTCTTCTACCTTTTTAATGTAATCAGGATTTTCTGGAGATAAAGTTCCTTTCAGAGGCTGCTCACATAAAACACAAATGTCTTCTTCTTTGTCAAACTTATAGTTTGGGTCACTAAGTTTTCTATTAATTTTTTCTTCATGCTCATCACTTTCAAATTTCATAGTGGTCTTTGCTTCTTCGTTATATGCTTGAAGTAACTCTTGTTTATCCTTTGCAAAATCAAGCATTGTACGTAGACAATGTCTACCCACATCTTCATGCAACTCCTTGTTCTCAGATGAAGGGTCTTTCCTATATATTTTAAATCCTGCAATTTCATTATTCCAATCAAGACAGATCCATGCATACCCTGATGGTATATGGTCTGTTGTTATGCATCCATTAGCTCCCTTCTGATGTCCATTGTTAGGAATTTTTTCAAGTATGCATTCAAAGTCCAGAAAAAATGTATATGCTGAAGGTAATGTACGATGATAGTCTTTAAATCTAAGATTTTGAGTAGGCATATTTGTCTTACATTTATCCATTTGGCTACAGTTTTGTATATGCTCTTTTATGTTATTTACATGAAACCAATGAATACAAAATCTACACATTTCTTGCTGTGTTTTTCTGCCGCCATCTAAAAAGGCGTGCATGTCTTTAATATTAAGAAAATGTCCGTACCCATCATCTCTAAAAATATATAAAATATCTATTTGAAAATCAGTAGTGTACTTTGTAACTTCAAAAGGGTGAATACGTTTTCGTATTTCACATTGCTTAATTCTATATTTTTTTGTCTTTACAATTTTTGGTTTTTTATCTTTATCTAAACTATCCTTAACCTCCTGTATCTCTTCTTCTATCTCTAGCTCTCCTTCCTCATTATCTTCATCATCATCATCATCAACGGCTTCTGATTGTTTCATAAGTAGTTGGTTTAGATCTGGCTTTTCTTGTCTAGTCCTTTTTTCATAATCGTCCTCATCATTGTAACCTAGAATGCATAAGCCGAGATTAGGATTTTTAAGTTGAAATTTTTTAAATTGAGCAATTGTCATTGGAAATTTAATACCAGTGAAATCTATAGTTATACTATCGGCATGCATCTTATCTCCCCCTTCGCTATTACTAAACAACTCTTGCTTTGTGTACGTAAACTTTCTGTTGTTAACCTTAAACATTCTATCATAATATGATGCATCTTCAAACTTTTTAAATGATCGTGAGTTCTTATCAGTAGTATATCCTGAATTCTTAAGCTTTTGTATTTCAAACTGTGAAATAATAGAATGCATGAAGCATTTCTTACTTTGACCAGCTACGTTATACAAGGATTTAATTTTATTTCTGAGAAGAGGTGGAAGTTCTGCATTAGAAGCAGCTGCACCAGCCATCACCTTCCATCGTTGTATAGTAAATTTAAAGTCTAATACTTTTTCATGGACAAACCCACTACCATTAACTGTATATTCATCTAGCCTCTGCATAAAATATGAAACCATTAAAGACAATGCATCGTTTATATCTTCATGATGTCTGATCCCATAAAAAGGTGTTTGAAATGGGAATGGAGCCTGCTTTTCTCCTATCTTGCTGTATAAACTTGTTATATTGAAGTACACTTTGTATTGAGGAATAGTAAGGTCCTCATGCCTTAAAGGATTATCATAAATCTCCTTAAGTTTTTTAACTAAAGATTTTCTTATTGATTTCAGGAATGCATTAAAATCAGTCCACACTACTCTCCTACCATTTATCTGAGCATTTACATCTAAGTTGTAAGTTTCATTCATACCATCATGTGTTCGTGATATGCGGTTAATACTAAAGTTTGGTGATGTTTCATCTATGATGCCTTCACCTGCTTGTAAGTTTACTATGTACCGTCGATAAAAATCATTATGTACATCCCTAATATGTGCTAGTAGTGCACCTACACTATTATACTTTTGACTATTCGGGCAATATTTACACTTCTTTTTACGCAAGGCATAAATGTCGTTTACGTACCTTATATTTCTGAAATCCTCTTCTTCTTCTCCATTTCCCGCGTTGGATGCTTGACTGCTTCCTCCTCCTACTTGGTTTATTTGTTGTGGTGGTATATCATCAATGTCAGCTTCTTCGTTGTCTTCTGATGCATCACTACAATAATCGCGCACATCCTCATCCTCTCTACCTCCTGGAACTTGAACTTTGATTGCTTGTAAAAATTGATCCACAATTTCTGGTTCATCAGCTAGGACTTCAGCAATATTTTCAAAGGCAGAATATTGCGTAGCCTCAGGTGGGATTCCCGATGATACTTGTGACATACATTGTTCTTCTTCAAGCATATCAACAGGTTGTAAGTTACGTTGAACCCTCGGACGTTTGTATCCATACTGAGAAGCGGAGTCAGATGGGGAAATAGAATCGCATGGTGATGCTGGTCGTTTGAATCGATTTTCTGTTGATGATGATGGATCAACCTGGGACGCCATGCGTTTTGTATATTTTGTTGGGGATGATGGTGCAAGTATAAGGGATTTAGTATGGCGTTGAACTTTAGAAGCAAAGGGAAACTCGTTTGCTACTTGTTCTACCCATCTAGAGGTAGATGGCATTGGTTCCATATAAGCATGCCTGTCTTCATTGAAAGGTTCCTCTGCAGGCACTCGTATTGGTTCTGTAACAATACAAGATATTAATTTTAGAATATGAAAAGAAAATGGGGGTGTGGGGGGCTCTGCCCCCCACAAAATACAAAGAAAAAATAAAAACGGACGAAGTCCGTAACGGGGTCTGGGGCAGAGCCCCAGCCGCAATTTTTGCATGTAGAAGAAGGGAAGGAGAGAGAGGGAGAGAGGGAGAGAGAGAGAGGGAGAGAGAGAGAAAGACAGAGCCAGTTGCAAAAAAAAAAAAAAAATTTTTGTTTTTTGCACATGTTAATCGTCATAAAGAATTTCCTAAGTAAAATTTTTGCAAAGATGTGCTTATTTTTTGTTTCACAAAAAATTACGAGTTTGCGAAAAATTCGCAAATTGCGAATTTGCAAAATTGCAAATTTGCAAAAAAATTGCAAAATGTGGGATTGATGTAGAAAATGAAAAATAAAAGACTTATGCACAAGAAATTGAAATAAAAAGATAATAAATACAAAAGAAACAATTTTTACCATTAATTTTCTGCTGCACGACATCATGGGTGTCAGTCCTCATCATATCTTCCACCAGATCAGCATAAACGTCCAAAAGGATATCACCTTGAGTATCCATGTTTTCGTTAGTGGGCGTCATAGAATTACTATCGTCAACATTGATCACTTGGGGGGTATTGATTTCCGTTTCACGGATAATAACTTCACTATCATTAACAATTTCGATTGAACTTGGGTCAGGCTGTTGAGCATCAGATTGTTCGTCTTTTTCAATTGGTTGGTCTACCGCCTCCTCTAAGTTTTCGGGCATAATATTGGCACTTGCAACTTCTTCGGTATCTTGTTTATCGGAAGCCTCTGGAACAGCTTGCTCCTGATCATGTTGATCATCACAAGCTTGTGAACGTTGAACTTGAGTAGATACACTCGCAAATAGCATATCTTCTTCCTCATCGTCAGGAAATTCACCAGAAACAGTTGGAATGTTTCCAGTTGATTCAATTACACTTTTAACTTGATCACTACAATCAGTGGAAACAGATTGTTCAGCTTCTTCACCAGAGCTACTGCTACTGGATTCAGGTTGAATTTCAGAAGGTTGATTTCCTTCTTGCTGGGGGGAGTTATTGGCTTCTGCCGCAAGTCGAGCCCTTTCCAATTGAGCTTCAGTTATATCAAAGATGCTGAGCATCAGGTCTTCATCAAAGTCCGATGGGAACATCAATTCTTGATTATAATGACGATGGACACATTGGACATAGCCGTCAGTGGACAGATGACGGGTTAAACAAATTGCACATT